>APFE030783677.1:10002-149883 GCA_000404065.3 Pinus taeda
TATCAGAAATTTCTGAGATAGAAGAGGAGTTGGTTCAAATTAATGAAAAATTTCTGACATCAGAATGGTATAGGGATGTGGCATTTGTTTTGCAACACAACAGAGCCCCTGATAATCTTTCCAAGTCTAAAGCTCGGTTCACCAAGCTCAAATCTCTGAGATACTTTGTATATGAGCAGAATTTGTTTTGGAAAGATGTAGGTGGGATTTTGTTAAATTGTCTCATTGAGGAAGAAGCTGAGAAGGTAATTGATGAGTTTCATAAAGGAGATTGTGGAGGCCATCACTATTGGAAAGCTACTGCAAATAAAATTCTAAGAGCAGGGTATTTTTGGCCAACTATGTTCAGAGATATTTATAAAAGAATAGCTTCATGTCATGAATGTCAGATGTTTGAGGGCAAAAGAAAACTTATGGCTATGCCTTTGATCCCTATCTATGTTGAAGCCCCCTTCCAGCAATGGGGATTAGATTTCATAGGTGAAATACATCCTCCTTCATCAGGGCAACATCGGTGGATTCTCACAGCCACTGATTATTTTACAAAGTGGATAGAGGCGGTGCCAACCAGGCAAGCAAATGATTCAATGATTATTTCCTTTTTAGAAAACAACATCTTGTCAAGGTTTGCATGTCCACTCAAGCTCATCATAGACAATGCTCATGCTTTTAAATCCAAAAGAATGATAAATTTTTGTCATCAATATCATATTTCCCTTGGACACTCCATAGCCTATTATCCACAGGGAAATGGTTTGGCTGAAAGCTCAAATAAAAGTCTTGTGAGGATCATCAAGAAACTGCTACAAGAAAACAAAAAGGCTTGGCACTTAAAGTTGAAGTATGCCTTGTGGGCTGATCGCATTTGTACAAAAATGTCTATTGGAACATCACCCTATGAGCTTGTGTATGGTGCAGAGGCTATTTTCCCAACATCTCTTGGGGTACCAGTTATGAAGTTAATTCAAGGACTAGAAGAAGAACCAAATGCCATACAACGCAGAATCAATCAGTTGATAGCTTTGCAAGAAAAGAGAAATGAAGTGTTTGAAGGCCATCAACAAAATCAAAATCGGGTCAAGAGAGCTTTTGACAAGAAGATTAAAGATGTCACATTTCAGATTAATGACAAAGTCTTGAAGTGGGAAGCTAGAATTGAGGAAAAGGGCAAACATGGCAAATTCGAGAATTTATGGAAGGGGCCATATTTGATTTCAGATTACCATGGGAGTAACACCTATATTCTGCAAGAGGTTGATGGATCACCATATGCTGGAGGACCTATTAATGGCAGGTTCTTAAAGCATTACAATCAGTGAAAGTCTACCAAGTATTCCATGATCATTGTATATAACCATTTTATGAATGTTTTCTGTTAAAAAATAACTGACAAGCTGAATAGGAAGACTTTAGCCCGAGGTGAAGGCCCACAAAGTTTGAAAGGGATGCTTGTCAGCCGTGTGTGAGTGCAATAAATGGATAGAGGCACTGGTGCTACGAGTTCTTAGTGTACTACAGGAGCACACTATCCCAAGTGGAGCCGTTGTTATCACTTAAAACCACAGTTCACCTATGTCCAAAGATTCATATAATTTTTATTTTTTTTGTTTAAATCAATAGGTTTCTATGTGTGTCACTTTGAAATTAGAATTTCAAAAGGTATTGATGTGAGTCCTTGTAAAAACCGTTAGATACCCTCCATCACTATTGTTTAAAGCATGTCTTGTCTTGCTTACATCATTTGTACTTTGCACAGTTTCGCAGCGCAGTCTGATTAGCCAATTTAGCTGCGCAATGATTTCTCCACCTTTTCGCAGCATATCATTTACCAGCCATTTAGTAGTGCGTGTTGTAAATTCAAAACTGTCAGCGCTACGAAATCGGGGATTCAGGTTTTAGTAGCGCGTTTTTTCTTGAAATGTCAAGTCTGGGGGAATGTGTCATTAGGTCCGTCCATATTTTGTCAGTTGATGTCTTCTCCAGGTCATGATAGAATATCATTCCGCCATAAGGTTTAGGATCACACACATGACAATCATTCTAAGAGATCTTATAAGGTATGGTTGTGTCATAATGTATATTCATGGTGCGTAAACGTGCCTGCTGTACGACAAGTTGTTTTTTTTTTAAAAGAACACAAAAAAGCCCGAGTTTTTATTTAAAGGATCATTGCAAGCGAGCCTGCACTCCGAAACAAGCGAGCCTGCACTCTGAAGCCGAAAATTGTGTTTGAATTGTTACCACTGTTAGTTCTCTGTGTGAAGATATCCGAAGCAAGATGGAGAAAACAGTACAACGATCCGGTAGGTTCCTGAGAACAGAGGCAGAGGGGCTTGATATTACGCTCAGAGATGAAGATGTAGCAAGAGCCTTTAAAAATGCTGGTTGCTGGAGGTTTTGCGAAAAGTTGAAGGGAGGACATGCAGAGGTAACGAAAGCTTTTGCATTGAATTTTACTGGCTTGAATTCTAAGGTATCAATGCTAGAGTTTCCTGTGTCTCCGGAAACCATTTCTATTGTCACCGAAATTCCGAGAAGAGGACATGAATGGTTCAAAAATTTTAAATTCGACATGACTCCCTGTAAAGAATTTTTGATGGAACAGTATGTAAATGAGGACCTCACCAAAGCTGTACCGAGGAATTATATAAAAGAACATTACGCTCTGCTCCTTACAGGCATCCAGAAATACCTAACATGTGAGGGAAGGTACAAAAAAATCTATTCCTATCATTTCAAACTCTTGTTGCATTTCACAGGTAAAGCTTCAATACATATCCCTTTCTATTTGTTCAGAAGTCTTAGCAAAATGTGCGACAAAGTCCAGTTAAGGAAAGATGATTGTGAAACATCCTTGTTTCACCATGGTTTAATAAAATTGCTGGTGTTAGATGGTTTGCAAAAGATTGGTAGAGATTGGGATGCTTTTATTTTTATGGCCGGCTTTCAAAACAAAACAGGCCTAACTCCATTACCGGATAGGGAAAAAGAAAGAAGAATTGAAGAACCTACCTTGGCTGAACTCAGAAAGGAGGTGAAAGACCAAAGGAAGCCCAAAATCAAGTCAAGGAAATCAGAGAAGTCTGCGGTCATAAAGGAGACACCTAAATCATCAGCAAAGGAGACACCCAAGTCACCAAAGGAGAAAAACAAGCACCAGAAAGATGCACCAGGACCAAGTGGAATTGAACAAGCAACAAGAATCAGAACCAGAAGTCAGCTAAGCAGAGAAAAAGGAAAATCAATAGCAGTGGAAGAAAGCCCTATGTCAAAGGCTAGTCTAAAGGATTTGCTAGAGGCAATTGATTTCAAACAAGCCACATCAGTACAGGTTGAGTCAATGCCTATTGAACTAACCCAGTCATCACCTGATAGCACCAAAAAATCAAAAGCCTCAAAAAGGCTAAGGTTTGAGGAATCTGGTAAGGAATTTATGGTCAAACCCCGAAGGCCAATCACCAGGAGACAAATCCAAGCAGCGGAACAAGTCCACAAAGATGAGGTAGCTGTCAAGGTATCTGAAACAAAAGAAATTAGACAACTGCCTAAAGTAGAGAAGGCAGAGGAAATCAAAAGAAAAATATATACCAGAGGACAGGCCAAAGAAATGGAAAAGCAGATAACTCAAGCAGAAAAAGCAAAGGAAGTCAAAAAGAAAGATATGAAGAAAAAAATTCCCATCGTCAAGGAAACCAAAACCTCATCTTCAAAGGAGAAATGGGAGGCAGCTGAGGAAGAAATGGCTAATTTAGAGAAAACTGTATCAGAAATTGCAGCCATGGAAAACGAACTTGAAAAACTAAAAGCTCAGTTAGGCAAGTTAGCTGCCAAATAAAAAATTGCAAATTTTTAAGGTCAGATGTTGCTCCAAGTTTTTGTTTTATTTTTCTTAAGTTCATTGGTTTTTGAGGCATATATAAAAGGAAGAAAAATTAGGAATTTTGGAGCCAAGAGCGAAGCTGTAACAGTCACAAAGTAATTGGTAAATTCATTGAAGACTGTAATTTTGGAAAAGAACAGCAGTTTCGTAGCGCGCTACGAAACTGCTGTAGGTGACTGTTTTTAAAGAAAAAATGAAATTGATGCTGAGGTCAGCAAATTTTGTAAGGGAATGCTTCGAGGATAGGAAAGAGATCATAAAGGGCTGCCAAAACATTCAAAGAATGACAGATGTAAGCATTGGAGCAAAAAGGTAGAACACTTTGGTTTTTTGCTAAAGTCTTCCTAAAGCTACTTTATGACCGAAATATTAGGGTTCTGGTAGGGTTACCAAAATTTTGGGTTGAACACATGTCCAGTTCACAACGCATCCAGATCATTAGGCATATGGTGTTATGCATGGTCATCAAAGATATTAAATAGCTTCAAGCACGTTCTTTTGAAAATAAAGATGGATGGAAGGCAGGGACCGTGAAAACAGAGTATATATCTTCACCAAATGATGAGTCATCAGCATAGTTGGAATCCAAGGCAGCTCGTTCAGTGAATGCCTCTCAAATGCATTTCAACCACTATAGAAATAGTACAAGTGTCAAAGATCAAGAGGGAATCATGCACAAGAGGAGATAGAATTAGAGTTTGAATAGGAATAGGACTCTATGTATTGAAAGCACAATACCTTTGTATTTAATAAGTTAGTTTAAATATAGATAAGGTAATTAATGATAGGTTTTCGAGCTCCCCTCATGCTGAAATATAGATAAGGTAATTAATGATAGGTTTTCGAGCTCCCCTCATGCTGGAGGAGGAGACTCAAGGTAGCCTAGTTTTGTTTCTTATATATAGGAAAAACTCTGATGTAAAAAGGGTTGGAGATTTTTATCAAAAGACAGAGTTTTCATATTGGCTTATGTAAAGTGTTTTGACAGTGATAGAAAGTACATTGTTTCTTCCCAAGATTCATCTTGTGTTTCAAATGTTCAGAATATATGTGGTTTGGTTTTATTCATCTTGTTTTACAGTTCACTAAACATGCAATCACTCTGAATTCACATAAGTGCTCAGACTTCCTGTGTATGTTTTTTGAGTTGAGGTTCTTCTTGGTAGATGTTTTGAACATTGAGACATTATATGCCTTGGTTTCCATGATTGAGTAGCTACTTGTTTACTGTAGGAATGTATGACTCCATGAGCCCAATGGGAGAAGCCTTATTTTTGTTGTTCCAACCAGCATGAATTTCATATACTAATTAAAGAGTTAGCCATCTTTCTTGCCCTTTAATGCATATCAAAAATCTGTGAGAGAGCCCTCTCTGACTAAGGAGGCTAAACCTTAGTCTAAAGCCTGGTCTGAAACAGTTTCATGAGATCTTATTAAGTAGCAGCCCTTAGTACTGATTTTGTGATAACATACCCCATGTTGAACCCTTCTCCCTTTTGGTCGCGATGCGCCTTGCGTGAGATTCCTTACCCTTTGGGGTAAGGTGAAAATATCTGCGTTGTCTTAGACTACAGCGGACCACTGTTGGCCTCCTATGCCCGAACCCAGGGTCTTCCCCCTGATGACTCTTTCGAGCCAACAATTCTTCAATTGATGAATTCCAAGACATCTGGACTAAGACCAATACCCTTCTAAGACCAAGTCTGACTTCTCTAGATGATGTGCTTCCTTTTTTCAATTCAAACCCAGTCAAATATATTCCAGTAGCACAATTTCAACCCCCGGCTTCATAATTTCGGCCTCTACTACATGTCTAAAATTTTCAACCCCTTGCAACTGCTACTACATCCACGCATGTGAGTGAAATTTAGCCTTCCAAGGCCTCCAAACAACTTCGCTTGCCTTGATTCCTTGTCTAGGACTAGTACATGACCTATTAGGCCCTTCTTCCCACAACTTTGATCCTCTTCCAGTAGATAGAAAATTTCGACCTTGAAGCAGTAAACCCTAGCCTTGCTTCTTTGCACGTATGAGAGAGAATTAGCCCAAAAACTTATTTTCTTTGTCCTCCTTCTTTTTCACTAGATTTCTTGTGCTTCTCCTTTGCTTGTATGAGTGAGAAGTGAATTGTGTCCCAAGGGGGTAGAGTTCCTTCCTTTATATAGGCTTCTTAAGGTGGATATGGCTCCTCAAAATAGGTCGACTTCTTAGTGGCCAGACAAACTTGGTATTGAAGGGTATTTTGACACTTTTAAATACAAAAATTATTATTTTTAAAAATTACGATGTGCCCAAAGGGGTCTTCAACTTATGAAAATTACTCTTTTGACTTCTTGACCTAGGACAAACCCTAGAAGCACTCAATGGATGCTTGACCTCTAAATTAAAATACCTTGAGCATGAAATCCATGGTCCAAAAATAACAATAATAATTTTTCTTTCATTTTACAAAATACAAGAATTAAAAGTACACTTCATATTTATGAAGACCAAATCTAGTTACACATTTTTCAACACCTAGTTGATTTACTATTTCTCTAATTTCACTCTCTACAAAAGCAACAAAATTTTCATCGGGCATCCTTGAGTTTTAAAAGCAGAAAAATTGCATTTCATTTTCATTCAAAAAATAATATTATAAAAAGAGAAACATTTATTGTTTTCTTTTATGCCTTGAAGAGTTAGGGATAAATTAAGAGATTTCTTATCAAAAACCCCCACATCCAAAAGCAAAAAACCTCTTTTTGTTGATTACGATCCTCCTACCTTATCCACAGGGAATATTGAGGCCTTTTAGGTGAGCAAGTGAGGATCTCTTAGGATCTTGCAGAAGGATAAATACCTTAACAACCCACCAATACTATGCTTGAATATAGGCAACCTGAAGCATTCATATTCCACATTATAGAAATAGATGGAGAAGCCAAGATGAAAAACATCAATCCATTTGTCCTTACACACTTCTATGTTATGACTACTAAAGATCCCAACACTTTTATGTTTGATTAGTTTGAAGGACTTATGACTACCCAACTTATGAGTAGAAGCTTAAATTTTTCCCTTCTACTCTTAATGATACATCCCTTCATTGGTTCATGAGCCTAGAAGGGGATAGCATCACTTCATAAGAGCGGATATAGCAAGCCTTCAAAACTAAGTATCAAGATTATTATAGAGAAAGAGACACCAAATATGAGATATTTAGAATGACTTAGGGAGTAGATGAATCTCTGGAAGAATTTGAGGAAAGATTTCATTTGAGTTACAAAAGAGCACAAAAATGTACTTTGGATCCAGATTCCTTGAAGTTAGTGATACTTTCTAGAGTTAGAAAAGAATTGATGGAAACACTCAACCTACTAGCCAATGGAGACATATATCAACTCAACTATGATGATATCAAAACAATATCCAATCATTCCAAAGTAGCTAGAAAAAGAGGTAGAGAAAACAATATCTTGGTAAGTCCCTCTTCCTCCAATATAATTACTAAGAATGAGATAGGAGGTATGTTAGAGGACCTGAAAACTAAGATCTTACACACCTTTTCTATGGATATGGATATGGTATATATTAAGAGAAAACAAGAAGAGATAGAAATGATATTAGTTATATTTTTCATTAAATGCACTAAAATACATCCTAGGAATGAGTGTCCTTTACATGTCATACAAATATGTTATGCATGTGAAGAAAATCACTCCACTAACAATTTTTCATCTTTACCATATTTGAAAGCTATATACGAAGGATCAGAAGGGAGCATGGAGCAAATCTACTTTGTTAATCAAAACAAGCCACAAGCCTCTAAGCAGTTTCAACAAGGTATGAACTACCCCTCTCCTTTCAATACAAATTAAAATTCACATTTTCAACCTTGGTGTCCTCCTAACACTTCACGCAATTCTATGCTCACTACGTGGCCTTATCTTCCCTAAATTGTTTTTCCTCCTTCTCATCCATATCCACACCAACCTCCTCAATGTGGTAATTCATCTTCAAGATGGAGACCTCATGCATCCCAAGCACTTGCCTCGACGCCCCCTCCTCATAATACCACAATTACCCCAAAATAACCCTCCAAAACAACCCTAGATGCCTTCCCAACCGAACCCAAATCCTAACACTAAGTAGGCTCAACCACTCTATAGTGGAGAACCATCTATCCAAATTATGTTGTAGAGATTCAAGATATCAACCTTAGGTATAGGAAGTTCCTTATAGATTCTCACCCACCTTATCCAAAAAAATATATAAGAAGAGAAGGAAGATCCTACACCTCAAGTCACCCAAACTAAGCTTCCCTATCCTGAAAGGTTGACCACCCACAAAGTACACATCCCAAAAGAAGTTGAACTTCTGGGAGAGTTGAAAAATATGTGTATCAAGATCCCTCTCCTTCAAGCCATCAAGGATGTTCCTTTCTACAATAAGTTCATTAAAGAGGAAAGTCTTAGAAGGACAGGGAGGAAAAGAAGATATTCCCCTACTATCAATGTCATAGAGAAGTTAGATGATATTTTTCTTGGGAGAGCTATCATCCCCAAGTACTTAGATCCTAGGAGCCTGATAGTAGATGTCCAAATAAACGATACTGTAGTTACTAGCATTCTCAATGAATTGGGAGCTGTAATAAATTTCATGACTAAGGATAGTATGTTCAAACTCAATCTCCAAGGATCTCTAAATAAGACCACCACAGTGCTACAACTTGCTGACAAGTCGACATTAACACATAAAGGTATCATTGAAGATGTTATGGCCTCTATTGATTCATGGGAGTATCCCAAAAATTTCCTTTCCCTTATTTTAGGAAGACCTTGGTTGGCATTGTTGATGCCTACATCAGCTACAAGGCTAGAAATATGACTAGCACAAACAAGCAATCTAAAAAACAACTTGTATTATATATGTCTACTCAACACATTATTGAGCATGATTTTCCTATTTGGGTAGAAGAAGAAAAATAATAAGACCATTTTATATCATCACCATATCGTATATGTACATTAGAAACCACTATTGGAAGCAGACAAATGGATGAAGATAATCTGATTGACAAATTCCTGCAAAATAAATGCCTTGTTGCCATGAATTTTGATAGCATGAAAGAAGAATATACAAGACAACTTGGTTGTTCTCAAGAAATTTCATGGGAAGATTTAATATTTGTTGGTTTTGAGAAAAATAATGTGAAAACCATAGAAATCCATCCTTCCAAAACCTTAAAAATCAACCCCTTTCTTTTAGTTGATCAACAAGAGCAACTGCTCTCTATCTTGAAACAACATGTTGATGCATTTGCATGGGATGATAAGGGAATGAAGGAGGTTCATCATTCCAGCTGCACTCATTATATATGCATCAAGTAAATTCATAAACATGTTCGCTATCCACAAAGGTGAATGAACCTTGCATTAAAAGATATTGTAAAAAATGAATTGCAGAAATTGTTGGATGTAAGATTCATCTATCCAATCTCGAATAGTGAATGGGTGTCTCCCTTAGTAATTTTCCCTAAAACTAATATAAAACAATGGATAATTTGTGTTGATTACAAGGGACTCAACAAATCCACTAGAAAGGATCATATTCCATGCCCTTTATTGATCAATTTATTCATGTCCTTTCAAGGAAAAAGTTATCCTTTATAGATGGGTTTAGTGGGTAACCTATTGCACCGGATTTGTCAAAGTTTCAAGGAAGTGGAAGTGCCAAATTTTTTCAACAAGATCGTATCATCTGTCATTAGTCTATGTGTCATTATAAAACCATTTTGAAATTTATGTGATGTAAATAATCCTAGTAAGACCTTGAATGTATGTAACAACCTAAGTAATCCTATTATTTTGGCGAAAAGTTTCATCCTAAGAGGTTTTTTGTCTCACTGACTCATGTGTGTTTCTAAACACAGATGGTTGACAAAGTTTTTCCCTCCAGCCTCACCCCAAAGATAGGATGGAATTATTCATCAAAGTCTTAGGTTATTCCTAGTGTTCTAGTCATGTTTTATGTAAAATTGATTTAGGAATAATTTAAGCTAGTTGGCTAAATTATTTTATTACAAATCACTTGGTCTACTAGATCATGTTGTGTCGCAAAAATAGGTATGTGTCATGAGGGTTTAACCAAATTTGTATTCCCCCTTTGAGGTTGTAAATGTAAAATATTAGAGGGTGGAAAAATAATTAAATCTCTTCATGTGTAAATTAATTAATTTTTCTCGCAAAATAAAATTAAATCCTAATTTATACTGGCCCTTGATGGAGGCTGGTATCATCACCACTCTGAATGAGCTACCAGACCCGCCCCCTCCAAAATCTCGACACCCCACCCCTCCTCCTCACATCGACCAAAGCATCCCTTGGGCTTTTTTCGACGGAGTTGCAAATTCGCAGAGCTGTGGGGGCGGCATTATTATTCATTTATCCGAGCATCACCTTTATAAAATCAAGGCCGGATTGGGAGCCGGAACCAACAACTACACAGAACTCATCACTCTGCGTCATTTACTCCATTTTTCTTTGAGCCACCATTGCAATAGTATCAACATATTCGAGGATTCTCAGATCATCATTAATTGGATCAATGGCATAACCACATGTCACATACACACACTCAGTATAATATTGAACGAAGTTATCGAACTCAAAGCAGCATTTAACAACATCACTGTGTCACACATCTACAGGGAACATAACAATGGTGCTGATAAATTATCCAAGGAGGCAGCGACGATGGACAGAGGCATGTGGGAGATCTCCGAGATCAAAGACCATCAGGAGCAAAAATTTTACCATCGTCCTTACATAGACCCGGAATATCCAACTACGGGTCGCCAAACAGCATAAAAGGATCGTGCATGCACATGACAGCAGTATATATACAGCCATTTTTGTAATTTTGTGTTTATTTCCAGCTAGATAGATGCCAAAAAGGCACATTGTAAATAGCTACGTACTGAATACCCTGCGAGGTAAATACTTACAGCAGTCCAAAACTGATAAATTTTGGAAAAGAATAGATACAACAGATTGACTATGGCATATGCTTCATGCATCTACATATGTAAATTTTCATATTAATGAAATTTATGGATTTTTCCAGTGGAAAAAAAAAAAATAAATAAAATAAATAAATAAAAATAAAATAAAATAAAATAAAATAAAATCCTAAGCCAAAAAATTAATTAATTTGAGTCAAAATTAAAATGTCATAGGAAAAATAATTCTCCAAATGGAAAAATTTGTGGATCTAAAAGGAATCAATTTTTAGAGGTCCTCCACCAAGGGAATATTGTATATTTCAAGAAAATTTGGACCCTTGGACCTTGGTGGTTAAGTCAAAGTCAATGTCATGATTGAACCGAAATGGGAGCTGCAACAAATTCGAATTTTCCTCAAATATAGTTATTTTGACGGCTAAGATTAAAATATGATCAAGTATTATTTGACGACTGAGATTATTTTGACAAGTGTCAAAGGAACTAGCCGTTATTTTTCCACTTGGAGTATTTAACTATAAATTAGAGAGTCAGTTGAGTCTCTAGCCATCTCATTTATGACTAGTAAATTGTCGTTGAAGCATTTGTGTAAACTATTGTCCCGCTAGGAACTATTTTTTATGTTATAATAAATATTTTGGGGTGAAACTCGAGGTGTACTTGTTCATTGATTTGTGGTATGTACTGACTATGGGCTTCCTATGTTCTGCTTATATATGATTATTTTGAGATAATACATAGTGTTTGCAGGTACTTCAGTCCTTAGTATCCAAGTTCACAGATTGTGGGCAAGCATCATTTTGATTGGATCCTAAAAATGTGTATGGTGGTTAAATCTTCGCTAAGGCTATAGTGTACATTGGGGTTTCTAATGCATTTTTAGCCATTTATCAAAGAAAAATACCATAAAAATTATTTTGCAAAATTTATTTTAAAACCCTTGTATAATTTACAAACTTATTTTGTAAATTATTTTTGGTAATTGGGGTTTAGTGTTTTAAGAATTTTGTATATATTTGGGGTTTGGGTGTTGCATTTTTTTCTATTTTGTAGGTTGGATTAAAGGATCAAGTGGAAGAAGAGATAGATCTAGGCCCTTGACGGTAAGATCTAATCTTGTAGAAAATTTTCAAGCCTATCCATGAAAGAATTTTCAAATACAATTGAAGAGTTGAAGCATACAAAAATTTTGAGCAAGGGTTTCAAGGTTCTTAGGGCTCCTAGCCCTGGTTTTGTCCTCCTAGACTCAAACATCACCTCTCCGGCCCTCTACGTTAAGACTTTCGGCCTTCCTAAGGTTGTTTGTAAGCCTTAAGGCTTTTGAACCACCCTCCATCCCTTGTCGCGGACCCTAAAGGCCTTTTTGTCCCCTTTTGTGGCTTCTCCTCCTCTTCTTTCAGCCTTTGTCCTCCTCTGCTAGCCCTCTGTCCCCCTCTGTGGCCTTTCCTCCTCCATTAAGCCTCCTCAACCCCTCCGCTTTCCCTCGGTGCTCCTCTCCCTTAAGCCGCAACCCTAAAAGGGCTTGCAGATGCCTCTTTTGAGGTCTTCCCTAGGATGTCGTAGGCCTTAGGGACTCAAAACCCTAGGCTGCAGCCCCTAGTGTGCCTTTCATACCCTCCAAAGCCCAATGAAATCATCTTTTGGGCTTGCCATAAGGCCTAATACACCTTTTACCCTAGCCATAGGCCTATTAAGGCATTTTCCCTTTATTTTCACCTCTCTCTTTCCCTTTCTTGGCCCTAATCTTCCATATGCTCATCTCTGAAATTTTTCTAGACTTACCGTTGGTGTGTTTTGTAGAGAAAATTGGTCCAAAGTTTGTATTTTAAGGTATCAAGTCATTGGAAAAAAAAATCACAAGTTGAACTAGTAGACTTCAAGGCCTGGGGCCCAAGGGTTTGATCTCCTAACCCTTGTTTCCTCATTGTTTTAGTTCAGGAAGCAAATTAATTCATAACAATGATAAAAACATCCTAAATTGACCTAAATATCATTCATAAGTTTCTTGGCATATTAAGTAATAAATTTCATAAGTTGGGAAATCATAGCTTGGCATGAATCTTGAAGTTTTGGGTGATTGATGTTTCTACATAATAAATCTGATATAACAGTGGTAAATTGCATATTTGAAAGGCTAATCCATCCAAATTCTTAATTTGGCTAAGTCTACTTGGTAGTTGGGTCTCTCTTTATGATATTGGGAAAGTACTTAAACTTTAAATTCAACATCTAAAGAAAATTTATTTACTGTTGTCATAATAGTCACTTATTGCTCATAAAAAGGTCATCGGAACATAAAGTGCACAAGTGTTTTCGTGGCTCTATATTTTGTTGTTGCTTGTTCCTATTATTTACATTTTGGAAGTGACTAATATTGTGTTTTCCTTGCGATTTGATATGCTACAAAGTTTGAAAATTCACATCTAATAAAATCACTCTCTAAGCACATCTCAAATATTTGGTTCAAGTACATGAATTGCTCCTAAGGCTCTCTAATCCAAGTGGTATTGCAAAAACTTGTTTCATTTGCACATCTAATTGGTGATTGCACCTAAATGTTTTTAACTTGAAAATTGGTAAATCATATTGTATTGAAGAACATTAGCTAAGAACACTTATTGTCTTTTGTGGATAATGATCAATGGCTTATCATACTAAATCATTGGTTAAATGTTGTTTATCAATTGTGGATCTATATTCATTAAGCAATTGCATCTTGTGGATATCTTATTTCTTGTTGACATTGTTAAAATCTAACACTTGTCTTTTGGTTGAGATTACCTTTTCTAAACTGTGTGAAGTACTTAACATCATAACTTGGGTAAAATATAATTAAGTACTTTAAGGAAAATTTAACTAGATTCAAATCTTCTTAGTGGTTAACGCAGTGACCTTGCAGTCGTCAGAGCCATAGTCTTTGCAATGCCAAAGGCACTAGGTAGGTGGAACACAGGGTGGAGGTATCATTAATCAGGCCACTGACCTCTTCCCGTTGGCTTCCATTTCACAACCTACTCTGAAGAATGTTTCTCAAAATAGTTAAGGAAGAGGTTCTACTTAGATTAGGAATATAATTAAAAATAACCAAGATCATTGCATCACACATAGATTCTAGGATTTTCACATATTATAGGTTAGTCAATCATTCAAGTATTAGGTGTCCATCTGATTACTTAGCATCAATTTACATTAAGCAAGAATTGTGACTCCATAAGGTACTAGTCTCATACTTGAAAATCTATTCCAATCATTAATCTTGCTAAAATTTTCCCAAGTAGCTAGGCCACTCATTTGTGTCTCCCAAGAGAGTTGGTTCCAAACTTGTTTTCCTTCACCTCGTTCCATAGCGACTACCCCCCATAGCTTGTTGTTGTGAGATAGCTAGAAAGGAGTGGGCGGGGATCAGAGTGACAGCCCCTCCTTGAGTGGTTGTCACAGTCCCTATACAATCTAGATGACAACACAACCAAATCTAAATCAACCCTGAAGATCAAGATAAAACCAATTTCACATATCCATGGGGAACCTTTTCTTACATAATTCTTCCATTTGGTCTGTGTAATGCCCCTGCCACCTTCCAAATGGTTGTGTTAAGTATATTCTCTGAACTTGTGTGTGATTGAATCGAGATCTACATGGATGATTTTACACCCTACGGGGATGATTTCCAAGAGGCTCTCTCAAACCTATGCAAATTTTTGTAAAGGTGTAAAGAAATGAGCCTCTCCCTAAGCCATGATAAATGCGTGTTTTTTTATGAATGAAGGGATTGTTTTAGGGAGCTTTATCTCTTTAAAAGGAATCCAAATAGATCAAAAGAGATACATTATTGTGTGCACTTGCTCCCTTAGTAAGTGGGATGAGGTGAAATCAATGAAAGTAGAAACCGAATAAAAGGAATCTGAATTCTTGAGGGAAAACATATTTTACAAGATTGGTTTTCCAAGAGAATTGGTGATTTACCAAGGCTCCCAATTCACCTCCAATATGTTAAAAATGGAAACTAGCGCCGAATTCCACTTTGTACATCTCATTTGATGAAGATAATTATTTCATTAAATTCCTCTTTTCAATAGGACCAAAATCGACCTAAAGAACATCAAATTTGGATAAGGAGAAATGTGTTTTTGACTTTATGCCCTCTCACATGAAAATTGTCAGGGTCGACCTCCACTCCATGTAGGCTCATAAAGCCCAAACGACATGTCTCTTGACCCTCTCTCCAAATTATATATATAGAGGTTTCCTACAACCTCATTTGACACAAAGAAAAGGCTTTATTATGTCTGAGACAGCGAAGCTTTTGGAGGAGGATCAAGGGCTATTTGTTTTGGGTCTCTCTTCTACAATAGGGTTGAGATTCTTTTGCTGGGTAGACCACAAATATTAAGGCAAATTTTGGGCAGTATTTATCATCCTACTGCACCATTCTTATGTTTCTAGAAACAAAGTTAGGTGGAGGACAAGACGTGGAAGAAAGGATTGTTCTGGGCTAATCTATCCTTTGTTGCATATCATATTTATTTTAGAGGTTGACCGCAAGCATAAAAGTAGAACTAAAGTGTTTGGATGCATCTTTATGTCATGAGAACTCTCTCCTAGGTGGGTCATAGCCACAAGAAGTCCTTCTCAAACAGGCCACGGGCCACATCTTGTTGATCTGGGGACCGAGATACTTCACAAGGTCAATCGTAGGCCTTGAGATAAATTTTGGGAATTTTGACTGGGTGAACTTGTCCTCACGGGTCCAAAATCATAAGTTGGAAGGTAGGCCGAGTCTATGTATTGTTTCTAGGGCTAGCTTGTGGACATTTTGGAAAGAAAGTCTCTCCTTGAGAAGCCTCACTTCATATTTGTTACTTCAAGATAGGAGACAGGTCTGTTCAAGGAGGGACGAGAGGCTTGATATAGGTCTAGACCAACCTTAAGGGTTAGCGAAGGGAAACATATTGTTTTCCTAGAAGAGTCGCAACTGAAATGAGGTGTATTTAAGTTGTTAGATGAGACATGATGAACTGATCACTACCCTAATCAGATCAAGCTACTATTGTAGTATGTCATCACCTTAAGAGGGCTCAACTTGTATTCCAAATCAACAAGTCACTTTGAATTATTGTACTCTCTCTCTCACATAAACATTTGATATTAATAATAAGAAGATTTGATCAAGGTTTTGCCCCATATTGGGGATTTTCCCTAGCTTGAGCCAATTCCTGTGTTCTCTTGTCTTGTCTTGTCTTCTGCATATGTGATTTATGTTCTTTCCTCAATTAATAGCATATGTTATTTATGTTCTTTCCTCAATTAATGTCAAAGAGATAGTATTTTATGTGATTTCTAGTAACATAAATGGAAATAATCTTGGGATCTTATGGATTATTGAAGTAATTGACCAAAGTAAAAAAACATGTTATCTAAAATAACATGGTATCAGAGCTCAAGCGAGGACAAGCCCAAGTAAGAGAGAATGCAATCACCAAGAAGCTTGTAAGACAAAGTATTAATATCTAGACTGTTAGGTCCCTATACTACTAGTGTAACCCCTTATTGTTATTAGTACAACCCCCTTATTATATTGTTGTGCCCATGTAGTCTCCATATTGTTATTATTGTGCCCCATAATAGCCCACTATTGTTATTATTGTGCCCTTACATTATTATTGTTATGTCAGCTCTGATTATATTATGACCCCTTAGACTCCTATATATAGGAAGCGGGTCTTGTCATTTGTATCATTGAAGAATTGTTCATTTGTGTAATGTAAAGGAGGTTACCCCCTCGAAGAGGCTTATTTCTAAGGTGTTAGTCTATCATTTCTATCATTTGTGAGCTAGTTTCATAACATTTTTATTATCCAACCAGATTGGATAAACGAAGCAAGGGATGAATGGAAGAAGGACGAAGAAGTGTGGTCACTCATTTAAAAGTTGGAGAAGATCTCAATTCAAACAATATTGCCAGAACTTGAAGAGGAAGGAAAAATCATATTGGAACCTAGAGCAGTCATAGAAACAAGAACCCAACAGCTATGAAATCGATCAATTTCAAAGTATCTCATCAAATGGAAGAACTTACCCGCTGAAGATTCCACATGGGAGGACAAGAACTTATACAGAAGCATCAAGAACTACTCAAGCGTTGAGGACAACACTTTTTGAAGGAGAGGGGCATGTTAGGTCCCTATACTACTAGTGTAACCCCTTATTGTTATTAGTACAACCCCCTTATTATATTGTTGTGCCCATGTAGTCCCCATATTGTTATTATTGTGGCTCCATAGAAGCCCACTATTGTTATTATTGTTCCCTTACATTATTATTGTTATGTCGGCTCTGATTATATTATGACCCCTTAGACTCCTATATATAAGAAGGAGGTCTTGTCATTTGTATTATCGAAGAATTGTTCATTTGTGTAATGTAAAGGAGGTTGCCCCCTTGAAGAGGCTTATTTCTAAGGCGTTGATCTATCATTTTTATCCTTTTGTGAGCTGGTTTCACAACATAGACTATGGCGGATATAGATCTGAGGACCATAATGAAGCAACGATATGCTAGAAACCTTTATGTTGCTACATACTTAGGATGAAAATTTATGGTTCAGACTTGTACCACTAGCACACATTCGAAGTTGCCAGACTAGATTTTAAATATGATGTTACATACAAATATGAGATATTGGATATACAACATTGCTTGACCAAACCCCAGAAGTTACTTATACATACAAACCTGTGTATAGATATTAATGGTAGTGATGTCCTTACTTCATATTCTGCATTGTGGATGAACCCTGTATACAAAATATTGTTAAGACTTTGTTACTTAATGAAAAGTTGAATACTGTTGAGATCATGTTGGTTCGGATACCGCTTTCAGACACAAAACCTGCATATCTAAGGCACTACAATAATCTTCTGACTAAAAGTCTCGCATTACAACACAAGGATCTTGCTTGGGATGGATCGATTATTATTTCCTGACATGACTTCGTATTGACTAGAGAAATATTGTATTTATCATAGGTCTCTGATTCCGTTAGAGATCTATGATTCTCGTGCTCTATCGCATTGTCTTCATAATTATACTATGGATATAGGACATCAATTATGACCATACTTTGGTCAAGATTATGCTCTTAGAACGATCCTCTTCTTGCTACAAGACATTTTCTCTTGGTATAATTGTATGAACATTGATTCTATCGCATTGGCCGCCTTCATCTTGCTCAGTTCCTCTACATCACAAGCACGTAAAGTATCCCTATGATTTGATTGGCATAAAGCATGAATACAGTAAGTATGGTTCTCAGTCATATATAAGGAATCGATTCACATAGTTCTCTGCAATTATATGTATGGCAATGTCTCATATATATATGGCATCACTACACAGCCCTCTAATAGTTTCTCCGAGATCATCATTCAGTTCAATACATTGGCATTGGCACACAGTTCATTTGTGAATAGTAGTGGTATGGTAGAACAATATTGGAATGTGCATATTGATATGGAACTATAGAGAAGTGAATGTTGATAGTATACGTCTCTATGTGAGATCCAAGACTTGCACATTATACAGTGACATGATCAAGCTTATGTATATACTCAATTTGAATTTCTTATATGAGTTGAGCCAATTTGTGAAGTCTTTTAATTTACAGAAAACCTACCTTACAGTCATCAGTAAAAAAATTGGAAATAAGGATAGCAATAGGCATTAAGTGGTGGAAGCATTTGATGCTTGTAAAGGAATCAATCCTCTTTCAGCTTTAAGAATTTTCTATACTATAATAGGAAGCTTTAGGTAGCAGAGTTGAGATTTGTTGAAGTCATGTCAGTAGGTAAATATCTTGAGAAGAAATTATCCTCCTGGAAGTTTGAATATTTGAAGCTATTATAAACCTCGTAGTTATTTGTGACATCAGGTCTGTTATGTGAGCTCAACATCTTTTATCGTCTCTTCAGCATTATCTAAACCCTGTAAACCGATGACAATTTTATAGTCTTGTTCACAATCGAAGTTATGAACAAGACAGGTGTAAATCTTAGATACATTATCTTTTGAAGCAACTACAGTGGATGTTGGAATCAACTCACGATGGCCATTTGTGGAGGTATGCATGAAACAACTAATCAGTAAGCTAGAGTTTATAATGATTTGTTGTCAAGTGTCTAACTCGTGTAGACACATCAAGTTGTCATCTTGAGCAAGGATTTCAATATACAATCCTGATTTGAAAGAGGAGGTTCCAGTAGTAACGTTTGTAATAGAAACAGTTACATCAAGGTTTGACAGCGGTATAAAGTCTGGATGGAAATAAGAATGTTTAATTTGTAGACTTTTGAATGTGTATTAGTTTCATTGGCACCTACTTTATAATCATTGCCGGCAAGAAAAAAGTATAGTGACACTCCTTTCAGCCAGGAAGAAGATTGCAGTTGTTGTATTAAATGGCATCAAAGGTATTGGTTCATAATTAACTCCAGCATCCCATTGTCATTATTCTGGCATACTACAGTAGGTATCTATGCAACAGTTGTCAATAAGGGTGGTTTTACAGTTTCACCTTTAAAAATATTCATAAAGACTTGTTGTCAACTCACCTCTTTGCATCATGATAAAGTTTCATCTTAAACATGAACTGAATATTATCAAAGGCTTGATGATCACCTAAAGTAAGAATTCATAGGGAGTTGTAATGTTTTGATGATGTCTGTCCACCAGATGATGATCCTCTCATTTACCAATGAAAGAGGGAGTTAATTTTTAAGATGTAAGATCTAGCTTTGTTCCTAAGCTTTAAAAGTCTGGAAATATGGAGCAGCTGCTAATCCAGATGTAGACTACGTATGGGGATACTGGTGTATACCTTGATACAAAGACTCTAAGTCTATTTATGGTTAAGCCTCATATATTGGATAGTTGCTCATTAATATTATTTATGATCTAAAGTACATTGTTGGCCTGGAAGTACGATAAATGGAAAGAGAACATATAAGTGCCATATATTTTGAGGACCACCTTTATTTCATGAATAAAACAAAGAATGAAGTATCTTTCTCTAGGGAACCATTGAAGCACAACAAAGCATCCAATATGGCTAATTATGAAGCCATTTGAGAAAGCTCTTCAGTCAATCATTTGAGCACGTGTTGGAACCATTCATTGTATATTGCAATTAGGACTCATTTTTCAGAGAATACATGACCACCTCAAGCATATTGGCAACAGGTACCACTTTATTTTGATATGGTACATTGGAAAACTACCAAGCACCATCACTGTTGGGTGGATGAACAAATTTCTGTATTCATAGCCACTTGATAAGGTCAAGACTATCTTCCTTCAAAAAGAGGTTGGAAGTCATGGATAGACCCTATTAAGAGTGTCTTAATTGAACATTGAGCTCTAGGAGCTCCTGGGGTGTTTAGGTACTTCTTGATGCTATGTGCAACCATAGGGTGAGTGGTTCACCTTCCCTATAGGTACGATAGGTACAAGGTGGGTGGTTCACTTTCCCTTGTGATACCTCATGATGATATATGACACATAGGGTGAGTGGTTCACCTTCCCCTATGGTGGTTTTCATATGTGTAGGGTGAGTGGTTCACCTTCCCCTACAATTGATGAGATATTCATAGGATGAGTGGTTCACCTTATCCTATGGCATATGAGCAGGATGAGTGGTTCACCTTCTCCTGCAGATACCCCAGTGAGAGATGCATATAGGCATCTACTTCTTGTCATATGTGGACATGTCGGTGGGACATGGTTCATCCTTTCCCCACATGTAGGGTTCTCATTCCCTATGATCAATTCTTCACATGTCGATGGTATTTGGTTCATCCTTTCCCCATGTGTAGGATCCTTCCTACGATTGTTGGTTGGCATGCACGTAGGACGTGGTTCATATTTTCCCTACTCTTGGTGACTTGCATGTGCGTAGGATGTGGTTTATCCTTTCCCTACGATGGTTGTGATATGTGACTGTAGGTTGTGGTTGATCATTTCCATATGTGTGGTTGTGAGCAAGATGTGATTTATTATGTCCCTATTATTGCTCCACTATCATCCTAACCATGTAGTCCAGGACACATGGGAAGTACCTCTCATCTGGCCAATGAGTTGGTAAAAGTTGATAGGGACAATAGCACTATCAATGGATGCATGGTGTATTGTCATATTCCCTATGTCTAGGATGCATGACGCTCAAACAAATTGATCACTTTGGATCAAGTCTGATTGGGGTTGGACCCTGCGTTATGTGGATTAACTTTGTCAGTGGAGAGTGGAAAGGTCTTGTGACTCACTCTTGATCAATTCTTCTTCATTATCTATATTCATGTTCAACAGAGTTGAGACGATATGCAGAGATGGTATATGATGACAAGATGGCATGATGATGAATAGATTGGAAGGGGCAATTCTCCCTAGTTGAGAGGGAGTGTTAAAATTGGAAACTAGGGCCAAATTCCACTTTGAACAACTCATTCTATGAAGATAATTATTGCATTAAATTCCTCTTTTCGATAGGACCAAAATCGACCTAAAGAGCATCAAATTTGGATAAGGACAAATGTGTTTTTGAATTTATTCCCTCTCACATACAAATTGTCAGGGTCGGCCTCCACTCCATGTAAGCTCATAAAGCCCAATCGACATGTCTCTTGACACTATCCAAATTATATATATAGGTGTCCTCCAACCTCATTTGACACATTGAAAAGGATTTATTATGTTTGAGATAGCCGAGCTTTTGGAGGAGGATGAAGGGTTATTTGTTTTTGGGTCTCTCTTCTACAACAAGATCGAGATTCTTTTGTTGGGTAGGCTGCAGATCTTAAGGGAAATTCTTGGCAATATTTATCATCCTGGTGCACCATTCTTACCTATATGTGGCAGCCAAGTTAGGTGGAGGACAAGACGTGGAAGAGAGGATTTTTCTGGGCTAATCTATCCTCTGTTACATATCATAGTTATTTCAGAGGTTGATCGTAGGCAAAAAAGTAGAGTTGAAGTGTTTAGGTGCATCTTTATGTCATTAAAACTCTCTCCTAGGAGGTCTACATCCACAAGGAGTCCTTCTCAAGCAAGCCGCGGGCCAAATCTTGTTGATGTGGTGACTAAGATACTTCAAAAGGTTAGCCGCAGGCCTTGAGATGTATTCTAGGCAGTTTGACTAGGTGATCTTGTCCTTGCAAGTCTGAAATCATAAGCTGGAAGGTAGGCCGAGTCTATGTATTGTTTCTAGGGCTAGCTTGTGGACATTTTGGAAGGAAATTCTCTCCTTGAGAAGCCTCACTTCAAAGTTGTTACTTCAAGATAGGTCGTAGTTTTGTTCAAGGGGGACGAGAGGCCTAATTTAGGTCTAGACCAACCTTAAGGGTCAGCGAAGGGCAACATATTGTTTTCCTATAAGAGCCATAGCTGAAATGAGGTGTATTGAAGCCGTTAGCTGAGACATGATGAATTGATCGTTACGCTAATCAAATCAAGCTATCGCTGTAGTATGTCATCACCCAAAGAGGGCTCAACTTGTATTCCAAATCGGCAAGTCACTTTGAATTATTGTACTCTCTCTCTCTATTGAACATATGGTATCAATAATAATATTTGATTAAGGTTTTTCCCCATCCTGGGGGTTTTCCCTGGCTTGATCCAATTCTTGTGTTCTCTTGTCTTGGCTTATCTTCTGAGTATGTTATTTATGTTCTTTCCTCAATTATTGTCAATGAGATAATATTTTATTTGATTACTAATAAAAGAAATGGAGATAATCTTGGGCTCTTGTGGATTATTGAAGTAATTGACCTAAGCAAAGAACACATTATCTAAAATTAACATAATCAAGGGAATCATGAAGTAACATCACATCTGACACCGGAAATCTACTCCATATCACCTTCAAGAAAATGGACAAGTGGAGGTTACCAACAGAGCATTGGAAATCACCCTAACCAAAGTGCTCAGTATAGTAAAAAGAATTAGGCATAGGCCTTTTGAGGCTACCTTTATCTACAACACCACCTACAATATCACTACTAGATTCACCTCCTATGAGCTAGTATATGGAAAGAAGGCCTTATTATCTATTGAGTTCAAGTACGAGATATCAGGGATGGCATCTCATATCGACATGGATCTCACCAAAGCACAAGAAGAAATGTTGCAGCAATTAAAATCACTTGATGAATAAAAGGATGCAGACCCTTTTGCATACCAAAGTGGTCAAGTTGCAAAGAAAATTTTGGCATGACAAGCATATTAAAATCAGAGCCTTCCAGAAGGGTGACTGGGCCATCTTGTATGAATCTAGGTTTAAGGATCTCAAATGTAATCTCATGACTAGATGGTAGGGACCTTAACTGGTTGAAAAATTCTATGATAATGGTTCAATCCGGATTAGAATGATAAATGAATAATATATTCCACTTAAGATAAATGGTTATCGATTGAAATTGTACAAGAAACACCTCTCTAGGGCTGAATTTATTGATTCAATAACTAAGAATTGAATGTGATTGAGAGAATCAGAGCTCCCAATCCAATCATCCACTAACCTGTAATAAAAATTAAATGAAATTAAATTTAAAAATAATAATAAAAAAAAACAAGTGAAAACCTCATTTGAGGCACTTGAGGTAGACCCATTAGCTAAAATCCTCAGCCTGGGTCTAAGAAAAAAAAATAATAAATATGCCCAACTGAAAACCTCCTCTGAGGCACCTGGGGTAGACTTATTGGCTGAAAACCTCCATGAGGCAGCTATTAGGCCTCGAAAAAAGGAAAAAAATAGAAACAGATGAAGAAAAATATGATGAAAAATGTTTTAACTTACCTTGATTTGTGTGTAGGTATCACAGAAAAAAAAAATAACAAGATTGGTTGGACAAACCATCTTGCATTATCATCCCAAGACATCACATCAAGCAATCTCAAAGGGCCCAGAAAGTACGCCTGCACCATTTTCCATCATCATCCATCATCCATAATATCATAACAACATTTCCAAATCCTTTCTGTGAATTTTTGTCCACTTCCTTGAGTTGCTATAGGAAACTCCTATAATGTTACAAGATAGCCCATGTTTGATAATAAGTTACAAATCAAGAATTTTCTCTACATATAATGTGATTAAAAGCATCATAGGCATCCTAACACTTAGTCATTCCATCAACATGCCTCACCTCTCAATTTTTCCTCCATCTTTAATCATTCTTTCTAACAGCAAATCGAAATCCTTGCCTTTTCCATCATAGCCACACTAAAAAACCTTTCCATCGCCAGTATCAAGTCCTTGAATTATCAGTACCCTTGATGTTTCAAGAGGATAACATGATAAGCATGAATAATTTATGTGACTGATCCAGATGACAATATAGTCTTATAGCAGCCTGTTGAAAGTTGAAACCCTACAAGCCCAACTCTCCAGCACTACTGAAAAATATCATAGCATGACACAAAATCCTACAACTCCAAAACAACATTGGAAATCACGATACACCTTCCAACTCCAAAAAATAACCATGAGCAACTACAGGATCTCATGTAGACTGATACAGGATCACCTGTTCAGCAACAACAACATCATATCACCTGCAAAAGCATCAAAACAACCTCATGCAAGATCATCAAAAGGTAAAACATCAAGCATGGGGATCTCCTAAACTTACACTTTGAACTCATTCAAATAATTAGAAAATGTTAAAATTGTAAAAGGTGAATGGATTTATAGCCAAATCAGACTAGTAGGGGGGATTATCTATCCCACCATGGCCTAATCAAATTTATAGTCATGGATGCACTAGAACATAGCCACTACCATATCCCCTGGGCATACTTTGCTAATATGGATGGATATTCCTTCTTATAGACCTAGGATGAATTAGCATAGCCACAGACAGAGTTGGATGAGTTAGAATTGGCAGAGACAAAGTTGGGAGAAATCCATGATGGATTAGAAACCCCATAGAAATATTTTTAGACAAAGATAGCAGAACCTCAAGAGGGACCAACAAAAACTCAGGAAGAAATTGAGAAACCACAAAAGAATCCAGCTCAAAGGAAGATGAAATAGGCATCAGAAATCTCTGTAGCACAAAAAGGAGGGGAATAGATTTTGGAGGAGGAAGAAAAAGAAATTGTTGCTACATTGGCAGCACTAGGCACTCCAACAAATCCTAAGGCAAGTAAAACTACTCAACCTCCTACTTACTTCAGAAGAAGAAAAAGTACCAAAGTGCATTATAGTGGCAAACCAAGGCCTCCATCTCCAACTCCTATAACAATTGCAGAAACCCCTATCCCTAAAAGAGAAGAGCCTTATAATATAGAACGGAAGAAACTAATGACATCAGCGGTAAAAAACAATAGTAACACCAACATTTACTCATGAAATGAAGCCGCAAATACAAGCAGAAGGACCAAGTGCTCAACAACAGGAGCAAACTACAAAGCTATAGGAACACACTGCAGAGCTACAGGAACAAAAAGCAAAAATACAAGAGGCTGAATGAAAGACAAATGAACTAGCTCCGAGAGGATTTTCATCCTTTTATTCTTAGATTGAGGCAAGAAAAATGCTCCTTGTGTTGATTTTAAAGTGCAATAGACACAAGCATTAATTTCTGAAAAGCTGATAATTACTTCTAATGATGTAGATATTTTTTTGGCACTTCAATATTATCATCAAGCAATTACACTCATAAATACAACCATAAATGCATAAGGACAGTAGAGATCACAATGCACAAAGACAACACAAGAGTTACCCTAGAAAAACCCACTTAGGGGAAAACCCAACAACCTTTTCCTTAGAGAAAATCTTCAGTTCAATAAGAGATACATCTAATTGTGTGAGTCAACTATGATGGTCAAATTGACCAACAATGTTATGGTCAAACCTGGTCAAACATCCCTCTTGTCAATTTAATCTTCTTCCCAACAAACGTGGCCCTCTCTGATCTACCTGGGCCAAAATTTGACCTTCCAGAAACTACCAAGAAACTCAACCCTTCTACCCAGAATTTTGGCACTATTGCCTAGAAGTTCGACCTACTGCCCAAAAATATGCACAGAAAGTCAAATGTGCAAAATCAGAGAAAGAGAGAGATGTTTGAGATGATTTTGTTGATCTGTGTCCTTCATCGTCCTTCTTCTTCTTTGCTTGGATGCCCAGAATATATATTCTTATGTGTGAGGTCAAATGTTGCCTTATGGAGGAGGTTTAGTTCCTTATATATAGTGTTATGCTTATCCAAAAGGGTGCCTCTTCATTGGGGCTGACTTGACTTGAAGGAGGATCGACTTGACAAGTTTGGAGCCAAAAATTCAAAATTCAAAATTTTCTCTTTTTATACCAACATGAAGGACATGTCTTATGTTAATCATTTCACGGGCTAACCAATAAAAATGACATGAAGAACATGTCTAAAAAAATTATTATATATTTCAAGGGATAAATTATAAATTATGAAGACTGACCATAGCAACAAAATTCAACACCTTGTGCACTTTGAATCACATTTATTCCTTGAGGTTGAACAAGAGAATGTTAAGACTCATAGATGGAAGAAAATTACACAATAAAAGGGAGTTGCTAATTTTGGTAAAATGGAAGATGAAATGAAAACTATGAGAGAGGGGATGGCACTCCTCAAATTTGATGAAGCAAATAGAAGGGATCGCTTGGAAAGAGAAAACATAAGATAAAGACCCAAATGTATCAGACACACAAATTGTTGCAAGAGGAGGAAATTTAGTTTGTAACCCTTGAAACAAATTTGGGAACCATGGCACATCTTTCCTTAGAAGTAATGACTTGCAGGAAACCATCAAAAACCTACTTTTTGTCCCTGAAGGAGAAATGGTGCCAATTTCAAATAAAAATGTTTGCACAGAGAGGACCTCTCCCTCTACAAGATGTCAAGGAATTCATTGGCTTTTTCTTTAAACCCAATACAGAGGATAAGGCCAAAGTTGTTGAATATTACATTCACAACCTTGTGCTTCCAAATATGACCATATGAGACCCAAATCCATATTGGGGTGATTCATAGCTAATGGCCCTAGCATCTTGGCTAAGGAATGAAGAGGTTAGGGTTGAAGAAGTAGAAATAAAAATGCATGCAGAACCAAAGGAACCACTTTGGATTAGCCCTGAACACCCCAAACCACATATCCTCACTTCCACCCAAGCACTCCTAGCAGAGGATCCTAAAGTGTTGGAAGTCTACAAACAAACGCAAGAGTGTGAAAATTTCACTACTAAAATTCTTATTGCATCAACTAGAATTATTTCTTCTAACTATTAATTAAATTAGCAGTTTATTACTACGACAACAACAAAATAAGTACACTGCAATCTTCACACAAAAAAAATATTGCAGAAGGTAAACTGCAATCTGAGAAAATACTGGCATGCATATAATAAATTTGACACGATTATTTTTGGACAAATGTCCCTGGAAAATCTCAACTTGGGAAAATCGGTGCAGCAGTTGAGGATTTTTATTATTAAGAAATAGTGAAATAATATGAGTACAACATGGATGTTGAAGACTAGAAATATTGTAGAGAAAATACTAGAAAAAATTATCTAAGGAAAATTACCCTCACTCTGATCAATCTCGACACTTGATTGCCCTTGAAAAGCAAGTCGTCTACCTTGCCCTGCGCAGCTTGTATGTCACCCTTGTGCAGTCTGCTACACTCTCAACCCGAAACAACTACAAATCAATTCATCATGTCTTCTACTGACTGGAAAACTGTCTCTCCAGCACTCTGGAAATGCTTTCTGACCTCTGGAACTGAAAACTAGTTTCACCTCAAGAAAATCAATTTTCGTTTTAAGGCCTCTACATTGCCTCCATGCAGCCCCCTGGAAAAAATTTAAACCTCTAGGCAAAGTACTCACTAGATTTCAAAAATCTTCCTCCAACCTCACTGTCTCTACTCTTCTCTGTCTCTGCTTCCCTTCTTTGGCTTGAAATCTTTTGGCAACTGTTGTTTATCTCTAGAAGTCGAACTTCCCAAGGAAATCGATCTCTAGTGTGTGTTCTCCATCTACCCATCGAACTATTCTTATAATATTTTGTTGGACCTCCAATGGAAAAGATTAAAACTTAATCAAGTGCTAAGATTATTTCTGAGTCGATCTATGTGAGTTTCTAGATGATTCACACCTTGCTCAATTAATACTAATTAATTAACCCCTTTTCCTCAGTTTAGACATGGGCAATATTTAAAAATAGGCTAATAATATAATTGAGACACTTTTAGGTGGAATTTCCATAAACGATTTATGGGTTATTGAGAACTCATGTGTTTTAGACTCTCCACAAGGTTTTGAGACTATAACACCTATGATGCTACAAAAACTAAGATGCCCTCTTAGCGAGGAAAGTGTTGTAGAGTTGCACCACTACTACAACACCTTGTCTCTATATCACCCTCTGTATGTTGTTGATGTCTCGCCACTATGACTCCTACCACTTCCCACCAACCACTACACAACTCTAATGCTACATTTGTGTTGTTGTTGACATTGTTATGTTGTTGCCAACTGTGCATCTACACTGCAACTCCTTCTCATCCATTGTTGTTGCAATTGCAACTACTGCAACTAAGAAGCATCCTAAATATTGAATCAACTATCTTTGTGTTGCATATGTCTCCTGAGCATCTGACTGCTACTACCCTTTTCATTTTCCACTGAAGAATCTACATTGTTTTTTACTCTAGATTGAGCCACTTGCTCTTTTGTCAACACTGCTCTGCACTCCTTAGCACCTGACTGCAACTAGTCTGCAACTATCACTCGGGTAATCTAACTGCATCAATTGACACTGATCCATCATGCTATTGAATATTGTGGGCCCCTGTAGCAAGGTAATGATCCATTTCAAGGACACCTCACTAGATCCTTCCCAAACTATGCAACCATGGGACTATATCTCCATATAACCCCACCTCTCTCCTAGAGGTATAACTGCAAACATAGCGAAATATTCCTCCAACCTGGAGGACATCTTATCTATCTCTGCAGATGCTACCGCCTGGTCTCGCTTCTCCTGCTTTTCCTTCTTCCTGAGAGGACACTAGGTACTATAGTGGTCAAACTCGCCACACCTTAAGCACTTGACCTTAAATAGGTCCTTCTTATTCTTCTTCTCTCTTTGTCCCTAATTGGGACCCTTTTATGCTAGGGACACATTATCCTCTTCCTTCTCACCCTTCATTCCCTTGCTAATGATTCTGCTAATGGTTCCCTTTAACAAAACTCACCTCAACTCCTCTTGTTGTAGGTTTGACCACATCCTATCCCATCTAGGCAATGTGTCTCTACCCAAGATACTTTTGACAAACACATTTCATTCCTCTGAGACATTGTTCAGTGCCAAACGTACAAGATCTGTTGGTTGAGGTGCCTCCCCGATGGCTCCAATATGAACACAGACCTCCTGAATCCTGGTGAGGAAGGAGTTTTTGCTTTCACCCTTCATCATTTTAATGCTTCTTAGCTTCTCCTACAGGAACATATTATGTTGTTCGGAAGTGTTCTAATACAGCTTCACAAAATCATCCCACATTTCCTTGGTCGTTCCTTTGTCTACCACAAGTGAGACTATATGGTCTCGGACTCCATCCATGATCAACTGCTTAACCTTCACCATATTTTTCCTATACTCCTTTAGTTGATATGAATCTTGAGGAACTACCACCACATTATCCACATCATCTTTCAGGTCATGTTCATCCAATAGGAAGGACATCCTAGCCTTCCAGATGACAAAGTTGGAGGCTCCCTCCAAGCTATCTTGATCTCTAAGCCCATTTGTGGCCATCTTTGAATCTGATTGAAAATATCCCTCTTCTTGTGCTTGGCTATTTAATCTTCTATTTTCACTCCCTTCTGGAGTGATAAACTCTGCTTGCAGCTATTGCTAACTGCAATGGGAAAATCAAATTTATAAACTAGAAACACTCTGAGATAAATTCTCTTTGTGTGTGTCTTTCTCTTCCACCCGACATTGATTTTGTTGCTGAAAAACCCTTATGCGTCCAAGCAAGGAATCTTCTCAACAAAAATATTGACATGCTCCACCAAAATTGAACTTTCGCTTTGCTACTGCCTGTTGGAACTTCTCCTCGACTCTGTGAATTTTTCCTACCACTCGCACTAGAAAAATTGAATCCTCTTCCAAGTAGCTCAATCTACTAAGCTAGCCTCTGTGCAAATATAGAAATCGTGTTTGTAGACTCCCTTTGAATTTGTGCGATTTCTTTCTTTCACTTCTGAGCTTCCCACTTGATCAAAATCGCTCTAATACGATGTGAAAATTTCACCACTAAAATTTGTATTGTAGAAACTAGAATTATTTCATCTAATTGTTAATTAAAATAGAAGTTTATTGCTACAGAACCAAAGAAATAAACACACTACAATCTTCACAATATATACATATTGTGGAATGTAAACTGGAATCTAAGAAAATATTTGCGCACACACACAATATATTTAACACAGCTATTTTTGAAAAACCCAACTTGGGAAAATCGGTGCAGCAACTGAGGGTTTTTATTATTAAGTAGTATTTAAATAATTTGAGTACAATATGGATGTCAAAGACCAACAATCATGCAGAGAAAATACTGGCAAAAATTATCTAAGGGAAATTACCCTCACTCCGAGCAATCCTGTCACTTGATTGCTCCTGTAAAGCAAGTCATCCACCTTGTCTTGCGCAGCTTTGGGGGACCCTTGTGCAGTTTGCTACACTCTCAGCCCAAAACAACTGCAAATAAATTCATCATGCTTTCTGCTGATTGGGAAATTATCTTTTACGCACTCTAGAAATGATTTCCGACCTCTGGAACTAAAAACTAACTTCACCCCAACAAAATCGAATTTCTTTTTGAGGCCTATGCACATCCTCCTCAATAAAATTTCGGCCTCTCTACAAAATACTCACTGGATATGGAAAATCTTCCTTCAACCTCACTATCTCTACCCCTCTCTGTCTTTGTTTCCCTTCTCTAGCTCTAACTCTTTTGGTAACTGTTGTTGCTCTCTGGAAATCAAACTTCCCAAGGAAATTGATCTCTGGTCTGTGTTCTCCATATACCCATCGAATTCCTATAATCTTGTGTTAGACCTCCAACAACCAAGATTAAAAATTAATCAAGTGCTAAGATTATTTCCCAGTCGATATGTGTGAGTTTCTAGATGATTCACACATTTCTCAATTAATATTGATTAATTAACCCATTTTCTTAAGTTTAGACTTAGGAAATATTTAGAAATAGGTTAATAATCTAGTTGAGACACTTCTAGGTGGAATTTCCATAAACAAATTTTGGGTTATGGAGAACTCATGTGGTTTATCCTCTCCACAAAATTTCAAGACTAGAACACCTCTGATGCTAAAAAAACTAATTTGGAGGCCATCCTTCTGATCTGAAAATGGAATGTACTTGTTTAAGGGTGCAAGGTATCCATTTTCATTTATGTAAATGAGTGCACAAATACTCCAAGTTTAAATATGCAAATATGTGCACTTCTTATTTCTAATACAGAGATTGATTGTAGGGGCATTTACTGGATATGTCACCTCTAAAGAGAGGATGAGATCCAGAAGCTACCTGGCCCTCTACAAACTCTTCCTAAAGAAATAAAAAGTAAACACTCAGATTCAATTAAAAACAAGACCTTGCTTGAACTTGACATTATGTGGAATTTTAGCTTGAAAGAGGTGTATGTCTTTTCTTTGGTTTATGTGTTTTAACTTGATTTGTTTCAGTTGATATTAAACATATATATCAGACATATAAGGCAGCAAATAAACATCACACATAACAGCAAATTTACATTCACCCCAATCTCGTGGGCTACGTCTCCTGTGAGCTCTAGTCAACTAGACTTGGCTCTTTGGGATTATGGCTTCAATTCTTTTACAAGTTCCACACTCAACTCCAAAAAGTTATTGACCGAACCTATGGGTTTAGAAAAACCATATACATCCCTGTCATGGCTGTCCACTTTGTGCAGGCAAATCTAGGCTCCCTTCGACTTGATTCCTTCAGTAGGTGCACTAAGCTTCCCTGAGCTTCTTAATGGCACAAACTCCTTCAGAATGCTTCAAATGTCTCTGAAACCTCTGCTACTGTCTCCAGAACATATTTGACATAAACAAATGACTGTTCATTAGCTCAAAATGAGCATTGCATCCCCAATCTAGGCCTTCTCCCATGGATGGCTCTGGGTTGCCTGAAACTTCTCTTCAGCATCTCGGCCTTTAGAAGTCTCCAAATGCTTCTAAAAACACCTTCATTGGATTCAGAAGGTTCCTTACAGCAGAAATAGGCTTTTGTTTCACCTCAAACAAATGAACCTAGCCTAGCACAGCTCAATCACTGAAATGGCCCTAGTGGCCCTGAAAGCTTCCCTGAAGCTAAACAATGAGAAGAATGTCTCCACAGGCAAAAAAAACTGTAGATATGGATTCATAACACTGAATTCATTCAGAATGGACCTTCGTTCCACTTTCAATGGTTGCACATATCCCAATGCAGCTCCCAAACTGATTTGGCCCTGATGGCTCCTGGAACTTCCACGAAGCAAAAACACTTGCAAATGACCTCATATGGTTGTGAAACCTATGCCAATGGCTTCAAAAGGTTGAAGAGACCCAAAATCAAAAAAAATTCCTCCAGAAAGGAATTTCCTAGCCAAAGTTATGGCCATTTACTCCCAACTTCTAGTTTGTCCTACAAAGACTCCAGCTAACTTTAGTTGGGGCTAGTTAGAGCCGCCAAATATGGCGGGTCCGCCCAAATTTTGCGCTCTCCACCATTTTCTCCATTAGTCATAACCGCGCCTTAACTGTTGTGTTACACGCGCATGTGAATGGGAATGATTGTGGGCGGTTTTACCTCGGGTTTCACGCCAGAACTTTGGTTAACTATTCGTTTGGTTTAATGCAAACCCCGCCAAACTATGAAATGTGACCATGTTAACCATAAAACGTGGTGACCGTTGATGTTTGGCGCTGACAGTTTGGGTTGCCGCCTGGTCTTCGGGCCTGAGGACACATGTATGGGGGCTGGCCCACTTCGGGCCCCGCCCAAAGCACATTTTAAACTTAAATAAAGTTTATTTATATGCAATACAACAATGGTCCTGTGGTATAGTGGTAACACGCAGCGCTTGTAAACATGAGGTCTTAGGTTCAACCTGCAGAAATGCCAAAATTTTGGAAATGTGCCCATAATACTTGCTGACGTTACCCTGGCCATATTGCTGCCTCCGGGACTGCCTCGTGGCAGCTTGCAATTCGTTGCCCAAAACAAAATATTCCAAAGAATATTATATATTCCAAAGAATATTCTATTTTAATTTTTTTAGAAAAAATTCAAAATTTCAATGTTATTGGGCAATTCTTCTTTTTGGCATAACTTTCTCATACGGCGACCATTTTCCGAACCGTTCATGGCGCCGGAATCAGGAAGATGAGCTCTATCCAGTCGTTCAGGTTCAAACCAGTTCTAAGTACTTTCATTTTTAACCATTTTACGACACTTGGTCCTAAGCTCCTGATCACCTTCACTTTGAGGATACCTTTAGGTTATTGGAAGAAGAGATCTCATATGTCTTCCAGAGGAGATGGAAAACACTACCTTATAGTATGAATATTAGAGAGTACCATTTCCCTGACAGGTCGCAAGTTTCACTTACCTAAACTCCTTTGTATAAGAGGATCATTCAGAGACTTGAGGTCCAATGGATTGGTGATTTGGATTGGATCATTATAATTTTTTTCATCCATTCGATGCTTTTAGAGTGAAAAAAGTTGAGGAATCAGCTCACAGGACCATTTTTACCAGAGGGAACCAGTTTGGGAAATTAGGGTCTAAAACCTTCTAGGAGCATTATGAGGCATCAAATGACATTTTTTGGAGGTAAAACTTTGTCACTTTAGCACTACACATTTTTTCTCATATTCTTCACATAGATACCTTTCCAACAACACATTAATCATTTCAATCAGAGTGTGTACACAAAATTTATGCCACTCAAAAGTTGACCTTCATGTTTTCACCAACAGAATTTTAGAGGATGCCACGTCAACTCCCACTATTCATGGAAAGGGTCTAGTCACATGATTATGATGGAGAAGAATCTAGAAGAGTCCATGTTGTAACTCTAGTTAACAGTTGAGGTAGTCAAACCTAACCACTAGAAGGTTATCAGGTTGTGAATATAATTGGGCCACTAGGAGGAAAAGGCGTCCCATCTTTTCGAGTGCATTTCTTCCATAGATGAGAAAATATAGTTGAGAGGGATAGGAAATGGAGCACATCGAGAGTATTTGTGCACTATAGTATCCCATGGGCCACAAGCCATACTTCTTTGTACTGGAAACCGTTTTCTATTCAGACAAAAAGGACATAGCGACCTCACCTTCCAATTGGGTTCTCTCCCAAAAGGGTTTCCCAAGTCATATCTTCTGTCAAATCATGGTTTTTAGTTTTTATTTCAATTTTCTCTATTTTATACATAATTTTAATTTTCTATCATATGCAAGTAACAATAATCTACATATCCAGTAATCTCAAGAGAAATAAAAACCTAATAGTATATATTTCATATTTTTAAATATAGTTTTATCAAATCTATTTTGACGAACTGTCCACTGGAATATCCACGATAGTTTACGAATCATATTGGTATCGGAGCAGGTTTCTTTAGGTATAAAGTGAATATTTGCGGGGGATCTAGACTGGCTAGGCCAAAATTCATATAACCCTAATCATGGTCAAAGAATTTGTGAATGACCCTCATGATCCTGCAAAGGAAAGGTTTTTGCAACTAGAAGCAAAAGTGGCAGATATAATTCGTAATATAAATCTCCTCATGTTCATCCTAAGAAATAACCTCAGTATATTTGGAGAAGATGGGGATTCTAATGCAGAAGACAGGTCAGAGGGGAGATCAGGAGATCAGGAAGAAACAAAGAACCAACTGAATAAATGACCCGAAAAAGATCAATCCAGTTCAAGTGTCATAAATCATTTACAGTCCCTATTAAAAATGAAAGTGAAGGTCAATATCAAACCATACAAAGGTAAGATTGGCGCTCTAAATATAAATCACTAGATGTACAATTAGAAGTGTATTTCATTGTCCATCGTGTTGAGGAAGAACAAAATATTTCATTTGTGCAACTAAAATTAAAGGGTCATGTCCTGACTTCATGGGAAATCCACATAGAGACCTTGAGGTTGTAGGGATATCCTCCAATTAATAAGTGGGAGGATTTCTAAATCCTCATAAAGTCACAATTTTACCCTATTGGGTACTTATAGGACCAGTGGATCTGGTGCCACTACTTCAGGCAAAATTCGGGACAAAGCATACAAGAGTACACCATAGAGTTTAGAAACATGGCCATAATGTTAGGTATCTCACCAAATAACCTAGATGTACTCCTCAAGTATTTTTGGGGTCTACAGAGCCATCTCTGGAAGCAATTGATGTTATTCAAGCCCAGATCAATGGATGAGGCTTGTGTACAGGCACAGTTCCTGGAGAACATAAGCCTGAAGAAAAGGAAATTAAGTGGATCAAAGAAAAAGGAGAAACATGATGCTTCTAAGGAGGGTAAGAAGAAGTGGAAAGGGGAAAATATAAAAAGACAACAAAGGGTAAGTGTTTGAAGTTGCATCCAGAGCTTAACCCAAAGAAAAAGAAGAAAGACAATAATAAGAAGAATCTCATGGCCACTAATTTGAGTAACCAAGTTGAAAGCAGCTCGGTAATGGATGAAAATATCATTTGTGCATTAGTGCAGAAGGAGGTGAATCTGAGTAGCCTTCAATAATAGGAAGAGAAAGAAATGAGCAAACTCTTCCACATAAAGATACAGGTCAAGAAGACAAAGATTGATGTTGTGTTTGAATCGGAATTGCAGGTGAATCTCCCTACAGTAGAGTTGTTCAACAAATTGGGATTGGAATTTCCTGATCACATCAATGTTGATTTTCTTGAAGTAGAACTAGATGTAGTTCCCCTTGATGTATGTGGAATCATGTTTAGAAGTCCCTACATGTACAAGATTCAATATTCATGCAAAGAGCCAACTAGTACCAGTTAGTCAAGGATGGAAAATCATTCACCACCAATGCACACAAAGGCAAGTCAAAAATTTCGCTTGTAAGTGCCAACTAAGTCAAGAAATTGATCAATTTCAGTAACAACTATGTTTTATTGTTTTTAAGAGAAAATCAGTTTATAGAAGAGTTTGTAAAAAGCAAGGCATCCCTTCAAGGGTGTACTAAAAAATAGAAACAACAACTAGAATATTTTCTATAGACATATAGGGATGTGTTCTAGGAGCCTAAGGAGTTACCACCCAAGAGGGAAGTGGAGCATGAGATCCAGCTATTATCAAACTCCCCATTTCCAAACATTGGGTTGTATAGACAATTTTTTATAGAAGCAAGTTAGGTGAAGAAACAATTGTAGCAACTAATGGAACGGGGTGTCATTCAATCGAGTGCATCACCATGTGGGTCACGCATCATCATTGTGCTAAAGAAGGATGGGACTTGGTGGATGTGTATCAATTACATGGTGTCGAAAAAAATCACGCTCAAGAACATGTACCCCCTATCTAGGATAAATGATATGCTCGATAAGTTGCAGCAAGTGAAATACTTCACCAAGATGGACTTAAAGTATGAATATCACCAGGTTTGAGTCAAAAAATAAGATACCTGGAAAATTGCCTTCAAAACCTTGCAAGGTTTGTATGAGTGGTTAGTAATGTCATCTGGCATATGTAATGCATTAGCTACATTTATGAGGTTAATGAATTATATATTGTGCCCTTTTATAGATTAATTTGTTATTATCTATTTGGATAATATACTGGTATACAATGCTACCTGGGAGGAGCACATCTCACATTTTACGCAGGGTCTGGAAACATTAATGAAGCAACAACTGTTAGAAAATCTCAAGAAGTGTGAGTTTGTATCACAGTCGTTGGTGTATCTAGAGTATGTGATAGGTGGAGGAGAGTTGAAGATAAACCCTACCAAGATGGAGGCCATCATGAAATGGTTGGTGCCTACTAATTTTTTTGAGGTTAGGAGTTCCATTGGGGTAGCACAATCACCAAGGAAATTCATATCCTTGTTTTCAGTGGTAGCAGCGCCACTCCATGACATAACAACAAGTGGCAAGAGTTTCCAGTTAGGAAAGGGTCAACAAAGGGCCTTTGAGGAGCTAAATAAGAAGATTAGTCAAGCACCAATTATGGCATTACCAAAATTGCAGCAGCCCTTCGAAGTGGAGACAGATGTAAGTGGGTATGCTATGGGGGTGGTCTTGATACAGGGAGGAAGGATTGTATTCTACTACCACAAGGAGCTTTATGCCCAAGTGCAAGATGTGAAGAAGTGGAAGCCCTATTTGATGAGAAAGGAGACAATGATCCACACAGATCGCCAACCACTTAGTACATGTAGGCCCAGAGTAAGCTATAGCAAACCAGGCATTCTAAGTGGACAATATTTCTATAGTAGTTTCATTTAGTGATTAAGTACAAGATGGGCAACACAAAAAATTTGGTTGACATGCTTTCAAGGCCACCCACATCGAAGATCACAACTTTGGGAACTTTGATGCACATGGATCCATTCGCCCATGATGCATACAAATTTAGGTATATTTAGAGGATGAGGACTTCAAGGAGGTGATTCAACAGTTGCAAAGTCAAATTAATGTGCACAATGGTAACAACATTGTTGACTACCATCTCCAGGATGGGTTAGTCTATAGGTTGGAGAAGTTATGTGTTCCTAAAGGTGAGTGATTGTAGCTAATTAGAGAGTGTCAGACCTCCAAGGTTGTAGGGCACTTTGATGTAGGGAAGACAATGGACATCATGCAAAGGTATGTGTATTGGCCCAAGATGCAAGAATAGGTAGTTAGGTTCATAAGAGGATGCATGTTTTATTGTACCAACAAACCTAGTAATAGGAAACAGGGTCTATATCATTCCTCACTTGTACCCATTCATCCTTGGGAAAGCATTTCCATGGACTTTGTAAGAGGTTTACCAACAACCAGGAAGGGACATGACTACATGTGTGTGGTAGTTGACAGGTTCATCAAGATGTGTGTTCTTATACCTTGTAAAAAGACCATCAACAGACAAGAAGCAACAAAATTTTTCTTTGGATAGGTCTAGGTTCACTTTGGGATACCAAGGAGCATTGTTTTAGGTAGGGACACAAGATTTCTCAGTGAACTTTCGACTACATTGTAGGAGAATATGGAAATGAAGTTGAACAGGTCTACAATATTCCATCCTCAGACAGATGGGAAAATAGAAGTAGTCAACAGGACTTTGGTAAAACTTTTGAGGGGTTATAATCAGAAGCATCTAAAGACCTGGCATGAAAATATAGTATATATACAACACTCTTATAACAGAGCATCCCACGCTTATACTAGTAGGTCCCCATTTGAAACCTGTTTTGGATATTTTTCGCCTTCACCTTTAGATATTGCATATGGGAAGCAAGGAGCGAGGGAGGACCTTATAAGGGATGCCTTGAGGGCTGAAAAGTTTATTGAGAAGATCAGGAAAATCCCTATACAAGTATAGGAAACATTGCAGAAGTCATGGGAAAAATAAAAGTCCAGGCATGATCAGCATATAACAAAGAATTCATTCAAGGTGGAAGACAAAGTATGGTTACAGTCTAACAAGGAGAGGCTACAAGGTCATGGTAAGAAAATCAAGGCTCTGCGATATGGTCCCTTTGAGAAACTAGAAAAGGTGGGAGATAATTCCTTTAAACTCAATCTATCCCCATACATGTGCATTTACCTAGTTGTGAATGTGGAGAATCTAAGGCTCTATGATCCTTCCATGCGAGATTAGGAAGAGGAACATGTCCTACATTTTGTGGAGGATTTGGCACCAAATGCTCAGGAAGAGTTGACAGAGGATACAATTTTGCAGAAAAGGTCCAAAACTAAAAGAAATGGGTAGCATGACCTTTGGCAGATTGGGTTGAAAGGACATCTTCCATATAAAGCTAAATGGTACACCAGAGAAAGGTGGAGGAAAATTTTCCTCACCTCATTCAGTAGAAGCATTTAGGGACCAAAAGCCTCCCAAAATGGGGAGGTGTGACCAAGATTGGATCATTAAATTTTTTTCATCCATCTCGATTCTTTTAGAGTGGAAAAAGTGGAGGGGAATCAACTCACAAGACCATTTTTACCAACGGGACTCAGTTTGGCAAATTGGGGTCTAAAACCTTCCACGAGCATTTTGAGGCATCAAATGACGTTTTTTGGGGGTAAAAATTTATTGCTTTCATACTGCACCTTTTTCTCATATTCTACACACATATACCTTTCCAATCGCACAAGATTCTAAGCAAAATTTATGCCACTTATAAGTTGACCTTCCTCTTTTCACCACCTTAATTTGAGAGGATGCCATGTCAACCCCCATTATTCATGGAAAAGGAGCTAGCCACATGATTATGATAAAGAAGACTCTAGAAAAGTCCATATTGTAACTCTAGTTAAGAGTTGATTTAGTCAAACCTAACCACTAGTAGGCTATCAGATTGTGATTATAATCGATCCATTAGGAGGAAAAGGGGTTTTATTCTTTTCGAGTACATTTGTTCCATAGATGAGAAAAAATAGCCGAGGGGGATAGGAGATAGACAAGATAGAGAGGATTTGTGCATTGTAGTAGCCCACAGGCCATGGGGCATACTATTTGTACTCGCAACTATTTTCTATTCAAAGAAAGAGAGCAGACTGACCTCACCTTCTAGTTGGTTTTTCCCCTGAAAGGGTTTCCTAGGTCATATCTTGTGTCTAATCGTGTTTTTTGGTTTTTTATTTCATTGTTATCTATTTTATATACAATTTTAATTTGCATGCATACGCAATTAACAATAATCTACAGCTCTAGAAATCTAAAGACAAATAAAACCTTAATAGTTTAGATTTCAAATTTTTAAAAATAGTTTTATAAGGTCTATCATGACAAATTTTCGAGTGGAATATTCACAGAAGTTTACGGATAAATTTGAATCATATTAAATCTACCCTTTTTTTAAGTATTTAGGAGCGTTAGAGTTAAGGGAGTGGCAGGAAATTGAGGAAAATGCAGGTTTCTATCCAGTAGGCACAACCCTCCAGCACAACATGGGATACTAAACAGGTCATCACAGAAATGAATGAGGAAAAACAAAGTGAGGAAGAATAGGTTGCTCAAAGGATGAGAAATAATTTCAATAGGGGGTATGATGGCCCTCCCAATTACATAAAAAATAATTCCCATCTAACCATTCCTAGGCAGATAAAGATTGCACTAAACCTTTCCTCCTTTTTCACTTAATAACTTTTTCTTAGCTTAAATGAGTTCTTAGGTAGGTTAAAGAGATTTATCATGCTTTATATACCTAAAGTGATTATATTTATCATACTTTATATACCTAATGTGATTATGATGTAGGATATTGAAAATATTTGGCACTAATCACTAGGATATTTAGTCAGAGAGATTCATGGGACCTGTCCCCTACAATAGGAAGATCAAACTCGACTGGCTTGGAGCACTAAATACTCCTCCCTGTCGCTGTGAGATCACTCAGAGAGAATGATCTTTTTTTCTAGGAGTTTTTGAGGGAAGGCAGTCTTCCTTTCAAGGAGGTTTCCCCTCATTCATTTTGAATAAATAAAGGGCTCGACTAGCCCATTAGGCAGTTATTCGAAGTAGTGGAAGCAATAGAAGCACAGTAGTAGAGAGCTATAGAAGTTTTAGTTCTGCAACTTTTTATGTACAAGCAATTTTCTAATTAATTAAAGACATATTTAGTTCTTATATTGTTTCTCCTTCATGGATTTGAGTCACCTCGGGTTAGGGAAAACATATGTGCTCAAGACCCCTTCTGTATCATTATTCTTTATGCACTTGTCGATTTATTTATTTTATTTCTGAATGTTGTTTTATGCAAGGTTAATTTATTGAAAATGTAACTGTATGATCGGTCTTCATAATTGTTATTATAATTATATCATTTATATTTATTGAAAAAGAAGAAAAAGAAAAATATTTTTGAAGCATAGGTTTCATGCTCTTTTTATTTGTCAACTAGGTCAAGCATGTTCTTCATGCTTCTAGTGTTTAATTGAGTCAAAAGAGTCCTTATCATATGTATAAGACCCTTCTTGGGCATTTTTATCATGAAAGAAAATTGTATTTTGAGTCAAGTAAGTCAAAAAGGGCTCCATCACCAAGTTGTACCTACCTGTGTGAAGATAGCCTTGTTGAGGGTAATTCGACCCCATGAAAAGGCTATATATTGATGATGACTTCGACCGCTTTGGAATTCATCCATCACAAGTTAAACCTAAAAAAATAAGAATCGAAAAACAAGTGTGGAGATGAAGAAAAAGAGTAAAAGTCAAGGAGAAGAAGAAATATTAGTTGTTGAGCCTCCTCTCTCTCACACGTGCGAATTTTCTGGGGTTACTATATGATTTGCAAGACTGAGAATAGCAGGCTGAGTTGCAAACTTGTTCAAGAGGGCCCAAATACTTTCCTAGATCATATTTTGATAGAGTTGACTTTAATTGATTTTAGGAGACTTTGACTCATTTGAAGGAGGATCTTTTGAAGGGCTGACTTGGTGATTGGAGAAGGTCTTGGTCTTGGTCTAAGAGGTCTTATATGTCTCATTTTGACTTGGTTCGATAAGAATAAGCCTTTGACTGGGTTTTCCCCTAGGAAAGGGATTTCTCCTTGGTTGGGAGCCTACATCTTATGCCTTTTATTCTTGTGATCTTCATACATTTATTATTTGGTAATTGCCTGATGAAAGAAGAAAAAATAAAGAATTAAAGGCCAACACAAAATCACAAGTAATTATCAAGAAAAGAGGAATCAAAAACCTAATTTCCACTCAAATTGATTTTAAAAACATGGTTTCAAAGCTAAGGTGAAGGAAGAACTACTTAAAGATCACTTTGTTGGCACTCTCTTAAAGGAATGTATCCATGAAGGAAGATCACTTTAGCATCTCTCATCAATGGAAAGCTACATGAAGAAGGGTCTCAAGACTCTTTGGAGTCTTTTGAAAGTTGTAAGGGAATATGTTATCAAGGTCATCTCCAAATTATCAAAAGGTGTCAACGATGAGGATTATTTTCCACTGTCACAAGTACTTTTGAAGATGACAACATATGGATAATTGATAGTGGAGCCTTGTGACACATGACAGGGGAATGTGGAAAACTACAAACTATATCAAAGGGAACCACCTCTCATTCAGTGGAGCTTGGAGACAAGAAGAGTTATTCGGTCAAAGGTGTTGGGTCTACATATTTGGAGCTAGAAGGTGGGAAACATTCATCTCAATAACATACTCTATATTCCAGGTTTGAAGAAAAATTTACTTTCTATTTCTTGTCTAGAAGATAAAGGGGATAGAATTGTTTTTATAGATGGCAGGGTTCTTGTTTGGGGAAGGATTCTAACATTGATAAAGCTAAGGTTATTGGGTTTCGTGAGGGGAGGTTTTATAGGCTACTAACACCTCTTCCCCAAGCTCTTGTACATTTGGATATTAGCCCTTCTAAATTATGACATAGAAGGTATGGCCACCTTCAATATAATATATTTCCCTCTTTAGGTCAAATGGTGAAAGGCATCACCAATTTTAAAGAAGACCATGAAGGAGTTTGCAAGGGATGCGCTTTAAGAAAAAAATTCAAGAAGCCATTTATAAGTAGTGATACCTGGTCTAAAGAAATATTAGACCTCATCCATTCTAATGTATGTAGACCTATGGCAGAAAAATCTCTTGGAGGTCATCAATATTATGTGACATTTATTGATGATAATTCAAGGAAAACATGGATTTATCTCCTCAAATCTAAGGACGAAGTTTTTCAAAATTTCCAAGAATTCAAGGCAAAAGTGGAGATCTTGACAAAAAGGAAGATGCAGACTCTAAGATCTGACAATGGTGGGGAATACACCTCCAAGGAATTTATAGATTTTTGCAAGGAAGCATGTACTAAGAGGGAGCTCATAGTTCCCTGTAATCCTCAACAAAATGGAGTGGTCCGGAGAAAGAATAGAACAATTGAAGAATGTGTTATAGCCATGATCCATGATCAATATCTTGCTAAATTCTTATGGGGAGAAGGAGTAGTGACAACAGTATACATCCAAAATAGAATCCCATATAGAATTCTTGCAAATGTGACTCCAGAAGAAGCATTTTCAGGAAGGAAGCCTAATGTAGATCATCTTTGAAACTTTGGATTCTCCATTGACATTGACATTCAAAAAGAAAATAAGAAGAAGTTGGACTCCACCAGAATGAAGGGAATATTTGTTGGCTATAGCTCATCATCAAAGGCCTACAAAATCTATATTAAGGAATATCGTGGTATTGAAGTCAGCAGAGATGTCATTTTCGATGAAAACATTACATACAAAAAGTCCAAGGGCATTCCCTTTGACTTTGGTGAAGAAGAAGTACCCCTCTTTGAAAAAGAAGAAGATCATGACAACAATGAAGTACCTACAATCAATTAAGAACTTCAAGGACCAAGTGAACCTATTCAACAAACTATCTAGTATCATTCCAGAAGTTTGAAAAAGGCCAACTTGGTTAAGAGCAACTTTACAAGAAGCTCAAGGTCATGGACAAATAAAACGAACCTTCAAAGAAAGTAAAAGACCTAAAAGGTATTCTGGTTATGTAGCACATATGACAAATCTTATTGAAGATGAACCCTCCACCTATGAACAAATTGTTGAACATGCATAATGGAGGAAAGCGGTGCAAGAAGGGTACCAATATATTATGAAGAATGGAGTTTGGGAAATTGTTCCCAAACCTAGTGACAAATCAATTGTCACTTCGAAATGGATTTATTAAATCAAACATGTAGTGGATGGGAGCATTGGTAAATGCAAGGCAAGATTTGTAACTAGAGGCTTCTCTCAAAAGGAAGGAATTGATTATGAAGAAACTTTTGCTCCTACCACTAGGTACACTACTATTAGATCTTTGATTTATTTAATTGCCACTATGGGATGGAATATCCATCAAATGGATGTATAAACAACATTCTTGAATGGGACTATAGATGAAGAAGTATATGTTGAAAAGCCTCAAATATTTGAGATCCATATTTGAGATCCATAGCAGGGAAACTCACGTCTGTAGGTTGAATAAGGCACTATATGGCTTGAAACAAGCTCCTAGAGCTTGGTATGCAATAATGGATGCATATTTATTAAGAATTGGATTTTTCAAGAGATCTGCAGATGCAAATATCTACATCAAGGTAGTCAAGAATGAACTTGTCATCATATTATTGTATGTGGATGACTTACTCATTACAGGTGTAGAGCATTGATTTCAAAAGTGTAAGAAGTTGTTCGCAATTGAGTTTGAAATGAAGGACCTTGGGCTTATGCATTATTATTTGGGCTTGGAAGTTTGGAAGAAATGGGTGAAATATATCTTGGTCGAGGAAAATATGTGATCAAGATTTTGCAAAAGTTTGGCATGATGGATAGTAAGCCCATGACAACTCCCATGATCAAAAATTTGAAGAAATTGAAGAGTTCAGATTCTATCATTGTTGATCCCACAAGTTATCGTCAGTTGTTTGTTCCCTAATGTACCTAGTGAATACTAGACCTGACATATGTTATGGGTGAATGTCCTCAACTGGTTTCAGTTGGAGCCATGTCATGAACATTAGGTAGCTGCCAAACATATCTTGAGATATCTACGTGGATGATTCATCATCGCCTTAAATATGATGGCAATGAGATACTATTTTCAGTCTTTACAGACTCTTATTAGGGTGGAAGTGAGACAGATGTTAGAAGCACTACTGGTGGTTGCTTTGGTTTGGTATCTATTATGATCTCATGAATGAGTCGAAAACAAGACTTTGTTGTTTTAAGTAGTGCGAAGTTGAATATGTTGTAGCTTGTGGGGTTGGAAAAGAAGTTGTTTGGCTCAGGAAGCTTCTTACAGACCTATTTGAAGGAACAATGGATCCCACCGTGATATTTTGTGACAACCATAGTAGCATAAGGTTGACTGAGGACCCTTTGTTTCATGCTAGAACATATCATATTAATAATAAGTACCATTATATTATAATTTTGGTACAAGATGGGGTCGTAAAGTACAATATATATCGACAAATGAACAAGTAGATGATATTTTGACTAAATCTCTTCCCAATAAGAAGCTTGAGTATTTGAGAATCAAGCTTGGATTAATTGATATCTCTTATTTGATTAAGACAGAGAGATGATGAGTTGTTCTACCTTAGGCTAAACAACCTATATGGTGGTACTTAGGGTTGGTATCTTGGCAGGTAACCTAGATGATACTAGATCCTTGTTAGGGTCAGTATCTTGGTAGATAACCTAGATGATATCTAGATCCCTCTTAGGGTTGGTATCTTAGAAACCATACTAGATGATATATAGATCCCTGTTAGGGTGGTGTCTTTGTAAGTAGCCTATATGATATCTAGATACCTATTAGGGTTGGTGTCTTGGCAGGTAGCCTAGATGGTAAAAAGATCCTTGTTGGGTTGGTACCTTTGCAGTAGCCTAGACGATGCCTAGATCCCTGTTAGGGTAGGTATCTTGGCGGGTAGCCTAGATGGTATCTAGATCCCTATTAGGTTGATACCTTGGCAATGACCTAGATGGTACCTAGATGACTTGATGGGTTGATGCCTTGATAGTTAGCCTAGATGGTATCTAGATCCCTAGCATTGTATATGCTAACTATGATATTCTTGTTAGAGCATTTCAACTTGAGGTCATACTTGTACCATTTGTACAATTATGAATACCTCCCTAGTTAAGAGGGAGTGTTGAAAATGCAACTATGCTCAGTCTTCATAATTGTTATTATACTTATATCATTTTATATTTATTGTAAAAGTGAAAAAGAAGAAAAATAAAATCATTTGTGAAGCATGGATTTCAAGCCCTTTTTAATTATCAACTAGGTCAAACATGTTCTTCATGCTTCTAGGGTTTACTTGAGTCAAAAGAGTCCTTATCATATGTCGAAGACCCTCCTTGGGTATTTGTATCATGAAAAAAAAAAAAACTTGAGTCAAGAAGGTCAAAAAGGCCTCCATCACCAAGTCGACCTTGCTTGCGTGAAGTCGACCCTGTGGAGGGTTATTCGACCCCATAAAACAGTTATATATTGATTATGACTTCGACCTCTTTGGCATCCATCCATCACAATTTCAATTTGCAACAACAAGAAGAGAGACAAGTGTGAATATGAAGAAAAAGAGCAAAAGTCAAGGAGAAGAAGAAATATGAGATTTTGAGCCTCCTCTCTCTCTCACATGTGAAGTTTTTGGGGTTACTGTGCAAATTGCAAGCTGAGTTGCAAAACTATTCAAGAGGGCCGAAAATTTTGGCTAGATCAAATTTTGATAGAGTTGACTTTCGTTGACTTTGGGAGACTTTCACTCATTTGAAGGAGGATCTTTTGGAGGGATGACTTGGTGATTGGAGAAGGTATTGGTATTGGTATAAGATTTCTTGGATGTATCATTTTGACTTGTTTCTATAAGAAGAAGAAGATTTTGACTGGGTTTTGCCCTTGTTGAGAGCCTACATCTTGTGTCTTTTGTTCTTGTGATATTCATACATTTATGATTTGGTAATTTATTGATGAAAGAAGAAAATATAAAGAATTAAATGCAAACACAAAATCACAAGTAATTATCAAGAAAAGAGGAATCAAAACCCTAATTTCTACCCTGGTTGATTTCTCAACATAATTAGCTTATTTACAGTCTTTTCTTGCACAGTGTTTGAGCACCAGATGGTAGCTTTGGCATTAATTATATTGTTTAGTTATCATCTCTTTTCATGCATCTAAATTCTCTTTAGTTGTTGATATTTATTTGTTGGTTATCATTGTTGTTTTGTTATGACTGCACAATCCCCTGCTTTTGCAGAGCTACAAGAAACTCTACAACCACCCATTTGATGAATAAATCCTTATACCACTGACATGATGGTGTGGACGTGAGTGTTTTATCATTTCTTAACCTTCATTAGCCTCAATTTTCTTTCAAATCGTGTCCTTAGCATATTTCACTGCTCATTGGACTGCCTCCTGTAGTAAAACAGGTACTCCTATAGCAGTTTCCATTTTGCTTCTGAAACTCATCCAAACTTGCATCCAACTCATGTTTCACCTTCCTTAATATGTTACATCCCTGAAACCCTGTAGATGGAATTTAGAAGCAAAGAGACCAAGTCGATTCCTTGACCTAGTTCATTGTAGAAATTGTATTTTTCCCACATAATTAGGGTTTGTTATTTACAAGCTTTAGTTCAGTTGTTAGTTTGCTTTCATTACATAGTAGAATAGACATGCTTTCATTTCATCTCAGTTAAGTTGGTTTTCCTTCTTTCATTGCAATTAGTATAGGTTTTCTTATTGTCTTTCATTTCCTGCAATTATGAATTTTTGCCAATAGCATAGAATAGTTAGAATGGTCTCTAAGTGACTAAATCTTATCTTAGTGTTTTCACCCATATAAAAGTCAATAAGAGAAAAGGATAATAAATACTACACACATAGTGTTGACCCCTATTAGGTTTGTACAAACCTCGAGTTGACAATTATCACAAGGACAACCAAGAGTACCAGGAAACATGATAAGACTCTTTGATGTGCAGAAATATTCACATTGAGAGCCTAATGGTAATTATTGTTAATTATATGATTGAATTCCACGAAAAGAAAAGATTAAAATCTCTTGCAATTTTGACTTTAAAGTCAAATAGGGAGAAAAAAAAAAGGATCTAATGTTGATAGTGCCTTAGCAAGAATGCATACAATGCATTGACTATGATCAATATATGGAATTCAGTGGCAGAGTTATGGGAGTTCTTAGCCATAACTTATTAGTGGATATGACACATAGTGAAATCACAATGATGAGTATAAGACAAATGGGATATACATGCAGGTAGAGAATGGCATCCTTATGCATAAAGAAGGGTATCTGTTCTTAACCCCTCAAATTAAGGAAAGGAAACTAATTAGTAAAGGTTGTAGAACAAAATGAGCTTCATGTTGCATAAGAAGTTATTTAAACCCTCATGCGGTAGATGAAATCCACCAAGAAGAAGAGAACATATACTATGTTTAATGGTTCAACCATCTTAGTGGGAAAGATATATCTATAACTTGAAAAGTTGCAAAACATGAAGCATCAACATATTTGTAAAAAATGTAAAGAGATGACAAACTTCACCTTGTGTCGAAAGCAATTGATGTTAATGACCAAGTTATGCTTGAATTTGACTGTCAAGAGAAAGGTAAAATGAGAGAGACAGAGCAAGTTATTCAGAATCAAGGGGAAATATTAGTTGAAGGAACTTCAACTCGCTTGGAAGTTGCTAGTCAAGGAATGAAAGGACTCCATTTTATGTGTAATTATCTCAACAAATAAAGTAGAACTTGGTGTAATTTTCAAATAAAAGAACAGTGAATTTGAGGATTAGATAAGGCTTCAAGAAAATTGGAGGTAAGGCAAGGATGTATAACTCTAGAGGCAACCAGCGAACATCAAAGATGTAAATTTATGGAAAAGGAGGCATCACCAAGTGTTGGGCCTTGCCAAGAATGCATTTATGAGAATGATGGATTTTCTCACCCTAAACAATATTTTGTTTGTAAAGTGTATTCTTTCAAGATAGCAAAAAATAGTTTAATGTATGAGCTAAGCATTGTTGTTTTTGTAAGAAAATCAAAATCGATGATTATTGTGTGATTGGCAGTAAGTCTAAGGCGTAGTTTAGTGATGTTGTGCCAATCTATGTTATGCAAAGGAATTGGAAAGGAGAATTCTTTAAATTATCTCTTGCTAGTTTATTATTATTATCTAGATTGAAAGGGTTGCAGTGTAAATAATTAAGGCATATGGATCCTAATAAATTCAAAAAGGAAAAATGGCTAAAATGAATATGCACAAGTAAACATATTGTGGGATAAAAATGAAGTATATATAAATATGCATGGACACATGATGTTGCATATTTGGCTAAACTAGGTGCACTGCAGTGAATATAGATATGCGTAGGCACATATGATGTTGCATATTGGCGAAATTGGGTACATCACAACATATGTAGTAAGTGTGTCATGATGACTACTTATGATTGTTGTTGATTGTGTAATAAGAAAATAATAGGAACAAGTTGGTGCATGTAGAGAAATGGTGAACAAATGACGTTACCTCCCATGAGGCACCAACTAACCAAGTAACATATCAGATCAGATGTCATATAGGTATGAATGCAATATTACATTTATGCATAATGGAACTTAGGTAAGAATCCATTCAATGATAATTTGATATCATTGTTGATATATTAATAAATCTTGACATACATATATGTAATTAATATCCAAGTTGGGGTATGCTAAATGCATGGAGCCTTGGACATGTAAAGATTGTCTAAAATATTTTTAGTACATTCATGAGTTAGAATGTCATGTTGTGTTGGTTATGAGGTGAAAACCAAAGCAAATGGGTCCTTATACTCACTCATGTTTTGAAAATGAATACCAATTGGGACCGCAATGTGTGAGGCCATGTTGTTGGACTTTGGAAAGCCTATATCACCGCACAGGTATCCAATGGTCTACTTCTTGTATCAATATTCTACATTGTAACCTTCTTTCCAGCAATGAAGAGAATCAAAAAGTAAAAGAGTTATTGAGGCACTATTTAGCAGAAAAAGGAAAGGCCTTAAATATCCCCAAGGAACTTTTGCACAAAGAGAGGGGTATGTTTCCCTTGTGTTCAACTATAAGGTGTCCAAATGGTTGCATAAGCATTGGCTAGGTGGTGAAATTGTGTCAAAACATTGGATAAGCCCTCCAACTTGAAATGGTGGATTGCATGACACACTAATATGGCATTCAATGTAATATAAATGTGCATATTTTGTTCAAGTATACATGGGCCTCGTACATATGTTTGGTTGCATTGTGTGAATTTATAATTCTAATTATATTGAACAACATTTCATCGCAATGAATATGTAAACTATTGAAAATGATTGAATTATTGGTAATGATATAATTCTATGATCATTTTATGTGGTGTATTGAATATTGCAATGAAATGATTATACACACAAATAGTCAGGTTTTGTTTGATTGAATGGAAACTCTATCAAGAGACATGTCGCAGGTAGAATTGTCTTGGATATGACCATAAGTGTAAGCCCATAATGAACATTGGTTGCTATCGCATGCAAGTGTTGAGCATTATGAGAAGGGTATCATAGCTAGTAAATCCTAGTTTTGTATAAACTTCAAAATTTTAATGAGAAAGTCTCACGATAACTATATATTCATTATACAACATAAACCTAATCTCAGCCCAAAGTCCCATTCACCAAAAACATTCATACTGTTAAGTTGTTCATGCTCCGCATTACCATGCATTGTGAGTTACCATGCACTACAAACCTAAAACCCATCAAATAGGAGGATAGTGGACCAAACTAGCACTATGAAGAGAAATTGCAGGCATCATATGAGGATAGATGGTAGTAGGTTAGCATAGAGTGGGCATGACAAAATGTTTCATACTCTTGAAATTTTTGCTCACGAAATCTTGAGAAGCCAAAGATTAATCTTGTAGGGAAATCCCAAAAGACAAGATTGGACTCTTTTTACACACATTAATGAGCTTGGAAAGAAAAAGTATTTTCAAGGACTATTGAGCAAAGGTAAGGTTGGTCATTCTTGAGTTATCTGGCACAAAGACACTGTACCATGGCTGGTCTAATGGTTGGATGAGACACCAAGTGTGCTCTATTAGATGCAGATTCATCAAGCATGATAACAAATGGGTATGGTTTTGTGAGAGAAAATCCTACGAATTTAATTCACCTTGATGGCCTCATCGCTCAACACAAGGGTGGTATTTATGTTGGATACTTACGGTTAGGTAGAATATTGCTTCATATGTGGCTAGTGTCTTGAACCATCTTCAATTGAAGAAGTATTATTTCATTGTTACAAAACTATTTGCTTCTCTCTGTTATATAGATGTATGACATTGCATTCCTTGAGTTATGTAAATGGTTAGTCATGCATATGTTGAAATTTTGGCAGCTCATGGATGAATTTCTAAAAATAGAAAGTCTAAAAATAAAATTTCTAAAAATAAAAAGTCGTATAATAGAAGTCTAAAAACAAAAAGTTTCGAGTATGACTTTCAAAATAGTAAATCATTTTGCATCAATTGGTAATCAAGTATTGTTGATGGAAAATCCCTTCTAATCATCGATCAATCCTAATAGTTCAATTTCGACTTAATCATCAATGTTATCATCATTCATCATTATTATTATTATTATATATTATTATTATATTATATTATTATTAAAAACAAATTCAAGTCACTCAATCATGGCTCTCAATAATGTTTTGTTACACTTTCATTATTGGCATGGCATATTCCTCTTACACTCTCATGAATGCTCTTACACTCTCTTACACTCAATAAAGGAGTCGTCTACGGAGGCGGAGGAATTGCCCAGACGGCCAAAAGTGGTCAGAATCCGGGCAAAAAAATTTCAAAAAATCTTGTAGATGCAGTGTTTGAATCCTGTTTTTTATGGTGGAAATGGATTCAGCACCATCAAAAACGTCTAGAGCACCTAAAAATATGAATTTTGACAGCTTTTACTTGGATTTACAAAAACCTCTGCCGGATTTTTTCAAAATATGGCCGAAATTTCAATAAATTTCAAGGCAAAAAAGCATAATTTTTAGACTACTGCCTCAATAAAAGTTCATCATAAAATATTCCTATTACGCTCTCATTGAAGCATGTCATGAAAGATTCCTCTTACACACACTCTAATGCATATGTTACACTCTCCTTAACGGCATGTGTACATTCTTATTGGCATGAGTTACAGTGCCTAAATGGGCATATGTTACTCTCCCTTTTGGCATGCGAGTTACTCCTCCTTTATGGCATGGATTTGTTGCTCCTCCTATATATATGTGCTTCATTCTTTCTCCCCTCACTACTTGTGCATTGTGAAAGAAGAATTCAAATAGAGAGAGTTGGAGAGAGTTGAAGAAAATTGTGAGAAAGAGACTTGGGGATTAAGAGCAGAACTTGGTGAGCTAAGGTTGATTCAATGCTTCAGTGTTTCAATGTTGCTTCAACTAAAAGAAAAGTTGAATCTGTGTGTGCATCTGTTGTTGCTACTAGTGATCTTCAAGCTACAACTTGTTTAGATTTGGGTGAACTTATTCATTCTTTTGATCTCTCATTGTACTTTGTATCTCTGGTGAACAATTGAGTTTTAATAGAAGAAGAATGTGGCTGAGTTTTCCCCTTGTGAGTTTTGCCCTGGTCAATGGACCTAAATTATCTGTCTCATTTTGTTCTTGTATGTTTTCTATTGTGCATTTGATTTCTCTTCTATCTACAATTGTTTATCTAATATTGCACCTTAAAGAATTTTTGTGGTAAGTGATTGTTACAACATAGAACATCAAAATTTTGTTGATTTGGGGTAGCATCGGATGTGCTCCAGCCACGAAAATTGGTGGAGAGGTTGGGGCACATGAGATCTCCAATACCCATAAAGGGTTTGGGCAGATTCTAAACAGATTAGGAGATATTAAAATAATTAATATTTTTAATGGAGTCAAAATATTAATGTGTATTAATATGAATCTATGTTAAAATGGTCCAAAAGACATGGATCAAGCCAGATCTAATCTTAGTCGTTGATTAGGGACTTAATCTCAGCCGTTGAGATGTCAACAGGGAAAGGATAAGAAGGGTCACTTAGAGAACACACCAGTTGATCAGTCATTCTATTCTCTAGAGCGGAGTTTGCTAAGAGAGATAGAATCAGTGATCGGAAGAGCAACTGAGAGGCATTGAGTACAGAGAAACAGAGAAGGCAGAGATTGTGCCGAGAAAGCAGCGCAGCAACCAAGGAGGGTAACACAGAGCCAACAAGGGCTCGTGCAAGGCCACGCAGAGGCAGCCAAGTGTTGCGCAGAGCATCAGAGGGGCCAGTGCAGCTAACGCAGAGCCTACTGGGGCTGACGCAGAGCTTACTGGGGCTGACGCAAAGCTTACTGGGGCTGAGAGGGGCTGACACAGTCCAGATTGGGCAAACGCTAGGGTTGCAGAGCAGTTTTGTGCTAAGGAGCTGCCAGAAGGATTTTCCGTGGTTTCAACCAGGAGATTTTTCTCAAACTGTGAGGTATAGCTGCTAAGGAAATTCTCTGTTGGGTAGGCCAATTTCGGCACCCAGATTGTACTTTGATATTGCTTAATAAGAAAACCCTCAGATAGTTGCACCGTTTTTCCCACATTGGGTTTTTTCGGGGACATTGGTCCAAAAATAATGGTGTCGTGTGGTGTGTTTGTTCTTGTTTCTTTTAGTCGTTGCTCTGTAATATGTTGAGCATGCACTGGTGTTTATTTTCAGTGTTTACTTTGTAAATAACTTGTTAAAGAAAAATAACAAATAGGTAGGAATAAATTAAAAAAAATGCATGAAGGGTTTCTAAACTAAGTAAACTTAGAAACTTCAACATGGTATCAGACGGTGATTGCAGATCACAAGGGCACTAACAGACATCAGCCGAGCGGAGCAATAGAAGCAAAAAACAGTTGTCCCAAGGAGACAGAAGTTGGTTCTAGTAGCGCAGAAGCCAAGAAGTGTGATGCAGAGCCACCCAAATCCATGCAGAAGAAGTCGGGAGCTATGGAGAGTCTCAGAAAGGCCAGCGTTGCTGACGCAAAGGGCCAGAGGGCGTAGGGCATCACAGGGTTGACACAGATCCATCTGCGGTGACGCAGATCCATCTGGGGTGACACAGAGCCAGCATGAGGCAGAGAGGGGCTGACACAATTCACAAAGAGGTAGTTGTTGGAGTCTAGAAGGCTACAGAAATATTGCAAAGTGGAGCTGGTGAGAAAGTGTAGTCAAAACAGTATCTAACAGAGCAGGGCCAGAGGAGTTGTTACTAAGGGTTTCTAGCCGAGGAACCTGGATCAACAATGCAGTTGCACAAGACGATCAGAGTAAGGGGCATCTCGACAAGCAGCAGAAGGATTTCCAGAAGGGAAATCAGGTCTAAGAGGGAGTCCAGAAGAGAACTTCCAGACGGGAATAAGAGACTCAGAGAAGTTGAACAGAGAACTTCCAGGAGGGAAGTAGAGGAGCGTCATGGCACTACACGAGATAAGAGACCAGGATAGACTAGACAGAGCATCGAACTTTGCACTCTGGAAAGCCAGAATCTTATCAGTGCTTGACAGGAATCGTGTCAAGAACTTCGCCTTGAAGGTTATAGCTAACCCAGTGAACCCCAATGATAATGACAAGTACAAAGAGGTGATGGCGAGAGCCAAGTGCATTATCCTTGACAGGGTCAAGGATCATGTGGTACCACATATTGCCAAGAAGGAAACGGTAGTTGAAATGTGGGAGGCTCTCAAGAACCTGTACCAGCATACTTTTGTGTAGAGAAGAATGCTACTCGAGAACCAGATGAAGTCGTATCAGATGAAGAAGGGTCAATCGATTGACACCTTCCTCGGAGGACTGAATGAGATCCGAGACTAGTTGACTGCTATAGGAGCAACATGAATCAGGAGCTTATGGTGAGGACAACGCTGAATGATGTCTCAGAATATTGGGAAGTGTTTGTCCAGAGTATCCTGGGCAGAGGGACTCTCCTACCTTGGGACAAGATGTAGGCAACTCTTTGCCAAGAAGAGATCAAACGACAGTCAAAAACAAGTAGCAGCAGCAAAGGGATCAAGGTCAAGGAGGAGGAGGAGGATGTGACCCTAGCATCTGAGGGAAAGCAAGAGAAGCAGAAGAAGAAAGATCTCTCCAAGATCAAGTGCTTCCACTGTGCAGAGATGGGTCATTATGCGACCCAGTGCCCAAGGAAAAAGAGTAAAGGAGAGTCTTCTGAGACTAAGACAATGCCAGCATGCGCAAAGAAGGAAGTTTTGACAAACGATGATTGTGCCATGAGTGCACACGCACCACTTGAGCAGAAGTGGGGAGACATCAAGCTGTAGTCAAGGAGACTACAAGCTATGAGGGGCAGGATCTTTGAAGTACTCAGCCTCTTGGATTAGACCTTGCTACGGGAGCCCCGACAAAGAGTAGCAGGATTGGTTGAGTGGGTAGAGACGGATGCAGATGGAGCAACAGAGAGAGCTACAGTGCAGGAGTCCCGAGATGACGCAAGGCTAGCAGGCTGCAGCAATGCGACAGGCACAGGAGTGTTGCACTAGTGCAGGATGACACAGAGAGGTGTGCAATGGTGCGAGATGCAGAAGGGTTGTTGCAGCAGTGCAGAGGTCAGAGATAGGGAGCAATTGTCAGCAACAGAGGGAGCTTCAGCGTCAGTGGGTGTTTCTAGCCCAAGGAGGAGGTCAGTTGGGAGATCAGTGACTTACTTCTCAGTAACTGAGTTGCAGTGCAACAGTGGGCAGCACGATGCAACTTGATGAGAGGAGGTGCAGTGCGGATGTAGTGCTGAGAGAAAGGACGAGCAGCAGCACGGGTGCAAAGGGAGTTGTAGTATAGATGCAGCAGTGGCAGTGGCAATCGCAGAGCCATGGGCAACAATACAGGAGGCAGCAGTGCAGAGGATGTTGGGCATGAAGGCCTCGCATCAGCACAGATACCAATGTTGGATGATCAAAGTAATACTCAGTGAGGAGTATTGCTAGAGCACAATCCTCACTAAGAGGGGGTGTTGATTTGAGATAGCATCGAATGTGCTCCAGCCATGAAATTTCGTGGAAAGGTTAGGGCACATGAGATCTCCAATACCCAAAAAAAGTTTGGGCAGATTCTAAACAGATCGAGAGATATTAAAATAATTAATTTTTTAATGGAGTCCCTAAGTCTAAACTTAGGGAAAATAAAATATTAATGTGTATTAATATGAATCTGTGTTAGAGTGGTCCAAAAGACATGGATCAAACCAAATCTAATCTTAGTCGTTGATTAGGGACTTAATCTCGGTCGTTGAGATGTCAACAGGAAAAGTATAAGAGAAGGATTGAGGGTCACTTGGAAAACACACCAGATGATCAGTCATTCTATTCTCTAGAGCAGGGTTTGCTAAGAGAGAAAGAATCAGTGAGCGAAAAAGCAGCTGAGGGGCATTGAGTACAAAGAAATAGAGAAGGAAGAGATGGTGTCAGGAGAGTAGCGCAGTAGCCAAGGAGAGTGACGCAGAGACAGCAAGGGCTCACGCAGAGGCAGCGAAGTGCTGCGCAAAGCACCAGACGAGCCAGCGCAACTAACGCAAAGGCTCCCAAAGTTGACGCAGAGCCTACTATGGCTGACGCAGGGCCAGCGTGAGACAGAGAAGTGCTGACGCAGTCCAAATTGGGCAGATGCTGGGGTTGCAGAGCAATTTTGTGCTAAGGCGCTGCCGGAAGGATTTCCCGAGGTTTCAGCCAAGAGATTTCTCTCAAACTGTGAGGTACAACTGCTAAGGAAATTCTCTATTGGGTAGGCTAGTTTCGGCACCCAAATTGTACTCTGATATTGCTTAATAAGAAAACCCTCAAATCGTTGCACCAGTTTCCCCGCATTGGGTTTTTCCGGGGACATTGGTCCAAAAAGTAATGGTGTCATGTGGTGTATTTATTCTTGTTTCTTTTAGTTGATGATCCGTAATATGTTGAGCATGCACTGGTGTTTATTTTCAGTATTTACTTTGTAAATAACTTGTTAAAGAAAAATAACAAGTAGGTGGGAATAAATCAAAAAAAGTGCATAAAGGGTTTCTAAACTAAGTAAACTTAGAAACTTCAACAAATTTCAACAAGTTATGGGCATTGGGGTGCATGAATATCGTTAATCCATGTATGTATGCATAGTCCATCACCTTCATTCTTATAATTCGACTGTGGATACATATTCATGTTTTGTTAATTTGAGAGAGTGCCTCGACAGCGGAGGGATGTGGGCCTGGGTATGGTACATCTCTTCAACTGAAAAGTATTATTTCATTGCTGCAAAACTCATTGCTTCTCTCCGTTATATAAATGTATGACAATGTATGCCTCAAGTTATGTAAATGGTTAGTTATGGATAGGGGCATTGGGATGCATGAATATTGTTAATCCATGTCTGTATGTACATTCCACTACATATTTCTTATAATTGGAATGTGCATACATACTCATGTTTTGTTAATTTGAGAGAGTGACTCAACAACGAAGGGATGCGGGTCTAGGTATGGTACATCTAAATGCTTTAGGAATAGAGAAATGTGATCATATACAAATCAAAGAACCAAGTCTATCATCAAGGGGATAAGGTAAAATTAGCAAAGAATTCACTGGTTCGAAGGCCGAGAATGAATGTGACATGTAATATGCCCATGTGTTATTTGAGTGATCAAAGTTCACTTAGACAAATTGGCTATTCTTGGGAAATTTAATTAAAGGCATTTAAAGTAAACTTCACTGGTGTTGTCTTTAATAGTTCTATTAAACAAAGCACTTAATGGTTTAATTTAGTCAAAGTTGACTAAATGACCTTGAGTAATAATAGGCTAATAGCTGAAAACATTAAATGAATTGATGTTTTTAATCATATTGATCATGCCTCTAAATAATTCAATAAAATAACAGAGACAAAATAAGACAGATTCTTTGGACGCAGATCTTAGAGGGCAGTCAAAGAGACCATCATCTCGGCACCGTGCTCAACAATCCAGGTGGGAGAGCAGAAGCACAGCAAGGGACAGTAAATCGGGAGTGATTTCTCCACTGCTGACTTACACAATTTTCAAGGTAAATCCATTTTATTTTTGCACCTAATATTCAACAGAAAATAGAGTACATAGTGTTGCTTCTGACACTGACTATAAATGGTAGTAGCAGAATCATCTTCACTGAAATTGTTATTGATAGAAATAGAACCAATCATATCATAAATTATAATCTCTGTTTTTTCATTTTTGTAATTACGAGAAGTTAAAGGCCAAAAATATAAAGCTGCTGTGAATCTTGCTCTTGACAGCATGCCTGATAGTCCCAATACGAATTACTGAAAACTCAAAGCTAGCAACAGAGGCTAATGTCTATCATTCTGTATCTTTAAAAGTCTATGGGTCAGACATGAAAATCAAACCCAAAGAATTCCTGGTATCCAGCCAGAGATGTATCTATTGATAGACCCAAAAATACGTGCTAGCTGTCTAAAAACCACATTTGGCACCATCTCATATTGATATAATCTATACTCCAGTTGCCTAATTGTGTTAGTCTTCACGTTAATTCCACTAATTGAAAAATATTTTTTCCAAAATGATGGTTTCAAAACATCTCATCTTTTCATTGCATCTTTGAGTTCTTACATCAAAACAAAAAGAGTATATATTTTGTACACATTGTGAATGAAAGACATTAAGATTTAGGGGTTGGCGATCACAATTTCCAATCCTATTTAGATTCAGAAAAGACAATTTAAGTTCACTCTTCTACTTGAGAACAAAAATACTTTTATGAACTCTTCATTTTCTTCCAAATGCCAATTCACTCACAAACATGTAATTATTAACCAATTATAAACATCGAGGAACACATTAAGCGAATTGACATTGAATAAATATCTGAGATATTGTATATGAATCAGCGGATGTAAAACATTGAGAAACATGTTTGTTTTCAATTTCATAAACTCTATATCTGTGTTTTATAGAAAGAACATTCATTTTACTGGTAAAATCCGGAGGCAACTTACAAAACGAGGATGTTGCCAAATTTACTCAGGCTGTAAATATATACAAGGATGTTGCCAAAACTTTATCACGCTGCAAATACAAGGATGCTGCCAAACAGTAATGGATGTGATTTGCCATCCAATAATCATCGATTATAGATTGACACTAAATTATCCAACTAAATGCACGAGGGCACAAAAGCCCTGAGGTCACTTGAAAATATCTCCAAAAATTAGAGAGCAAGAAAGATTCCATTTAAATGGCCCTCTCAGGTAATATCTGTAGATTCATCTCCATCCATACTCAACCCATCCATTATCATGTCTTACAGGTCCAAATTCAATTTTGGATGTAATTCAAGTTTGGATGTAATTCAAGAATCAAAACATGCCAATGTTTCTTCCCTACTGCAATATTCCCAGAGTTGACTAAAGAATTGTTCAAAAGCATAGAAGTGATCTCCACTCCAAATGATGATGTTTCATAAGTGAATTATCCTTCCCTCTTTTGAATCTATGAAGGAAATCGTATTGCTGCAACTGAGTGTGAAATCTTTGACTGCTGGATTTAAGAGAAGAAAATGTCCTCATTTCTGGTTCCTTAAAAATAAGTAATCATGTCAAAAGAAATTGATAAAACTGATTCAGGTTCTTAAAGATCTTGGCTCCAACCTCTAGCTAGACTACCTTATTATAAGGACGAAATCACTTATGTTCAAGCCAATTTTCAATTATAAAGATGATCATGAGAAAGACTGGTATCCTGACCCACAGTGAAGTGTGCAGGATTAAACAATGTCTGCTCTTTCAAATTTAGACTCTTCATTGACCAAACTGTGCATGGAATTTGTCAAAATGTCATGAAACATATGGATAAAGCTATAGAATTTATTTGCAACTTAATGATCTTCCTCCAACGTAAAACTAGAGCAAAACAATTACTAGCCATTGAAGACCTTTAGGATGTTACTTCAGAAATCCATGATGTGAAAACTGAAACTGCATCTTGGAGATGACAGAGACGAAGGTCCTCTGGTACTGGGGCATCAGTTATAGTATCAAAGCAACTCATTTGCAAGGATCGAGTATGGGCATCTTTTTTGTTCTCTGACATAAGTAGGGAGGCCACTTCATCTGCCATTTTTGAGAATGTGACCCTATGATACCAAAAATTACATGTTGTCATCACATGGATTGAATAAGATAAGTTGTGCTCAAAGGAGATCCAAAGAATACTTGCTAGCCTCATAATACCTAAGGAGACAATACCTACAAGAATAAATACAGAAAGTGTAATTTACCTTGCATTTACTGGAAATTTACTTCTCCACAAGCATAATGACTGATTGAGATGAACATAGAAATTTTGGCATGCAACATTTTTCTTCTCCAGAGAATCCTGCAAACCCACAAATCAATAACATCAAAAAATCTCCAAGCCAGTCAAGTCCACCAGAAGTCAATTCCTTGAGAAATTGCACTAAAAAGTCAAAATATCAAAATACAAATGTTATCCTACAAAGGGAGGTAGACGAGGATCTTCCCTAATCATGTGATCCTACAAGAACAGTAAAAGTAAAATCTTTTCAAAGCAAATAAAATCAGCTTGAACAATGTTTAAATGAACATAGAATTATCAGCATGAAGTGTATCTGTATATATATCTCGCAAGCCACACCTGACAGGAAACTCGACAAATGTAGGGATCACCTGGGCAAGATCAAGATTCAAATAGGGCTGGCTGCCACTATAAACCCTAGGCTAGGGTGCAACAGTCCACAAGTCGCACCTAGGGATCACCTGGGCAAGATTTAGATTCAAATAGGGCTGGCTGCCACTATAAACCCTAGGATAGGGTGCAATAGTCCACAAGTCGCACCTAACAAGAAACTCAATCCTCAACCTAGAGCCAAGACATCCCAAATAGGAGCACCTACCCTTTCAGCCAAGACACAAAAGGCCAATGTCTTCTTGGCGATTTGAACCCGGTGGGGAAAGTGTGAAACTTACCTCTCAACCATTCAAGCTATTGTTCTGTTGCACCTTATTCTGATAGAGTGTTATGCTGCCCTGTAAAACTGGTTTCAGCAGTCTCCAACACATTTACTCATTCATCCTCCAACGAAGAAATTGGCGCATGAATAAAATAATTATCATGCATAAACAGGGCCTTATATTTTACCTGTTCAAAAATAAACTTTATAAAAATGGGGTGTAAGGCTTAACAGATAAAGAATGGTGCCCTCTTCTGGGAAGACGCCAGTGTCTCAACCATATTGTTCCCTTTCTTCTGTGCATCCTCCTATAGCTTCTTCAAAAGGCTTAACGGGATTTGCCGTTCTAGAATCCATCAGAGCTCAGTGCCAACATTCCTTACTAAAAACTCAGGGCATTGTTCATAGTTTCTACACCTCCCAACACTATTCCCCCTTCAGGTTTTCTTCTCGTGTCCAAGTAGGCAGATTTGCAGACCCAGCTGTTGTGTTCTAGCAACAACATGCACCAAGTATTCCGTCCTATCCTCATGATCTTTTTTTCTTCCAGGACAGGTCCTATCATACTTTTCATTCATGTTCAACAAATTTTGCATTGTTTTTATCTTTTAACTTCAACAAAACCATGTTGATATAACATGCCTCTTAAGACTTGCAGGTACTAAATCTCCTACTCAAAAGGGGTGAGAGCATCTTATCTAGGGTTTAATCATCTCACAGATAATTATTAAAGAACACTTTCTTTACAAAAATATAGAGTGTATGGTAAAGCCTCCCTTTAGAAAACTACACATGCAACCCTCATGATTTTGCCTATTATCAATTACAAACAAACATGGAAATACTCAACCATCAGCTATTAGTGTAAGAGTTTCATACCAAAAAATGAGTCTAAAGTCATATGCAACAAAACACAAGTGATACCTCCAAGAAATCCCTTGGGAGAAGGTCTTCAGAAGATTTATGTCCAAATGGTGTTGTTTTGTGTGGGTGACCATTTTCAGAAGATTTAGAAACCCTAAAATCAGTAAAAAAAACTAGCTGTTGTACAAGTTCTAGAAGCAATTGTGGGCCTGAGCAAATTTGTATGATGTGTCATGGTGCTGATTTGACCTAGGGATGTGTCCATATACCATTTCGGGATATGTGCTAATAGTGCTGTTTTTTGTGACCATATGGTGCTGTTTTGATATTGCCACCAAAACAGTGCCATAAATGCATAATATCCGAAAAGGGCATACAAAAGGTGATCAATGCTACCAATTTCTGAAAACCACAAAGCAAGTCTCTGAAAAACTAAAAGTACCCTTTTGGAGCTCTCATCCTCCCATCCCTACCTCAAATATTACATGTCGCGTGCAAGCATGGGGCACCTACTAAACTAAAACAAAACTTTGCTGTCCCTTAAAGAGCCTATTTCTAGATCTAACCTCCAAACTCATGCACACAACTCTAGAATAAGGATCTGATGAATAACAATCTAGAACAAGGTACTATGAACAATTGCAGTCAAATCAATTGAGATGGACTTTGGTGATGTACTCATGAACAAGCTGAAACATAACGCTTATTTTGCATGGGAAAATCCAATGTTAACGGTGGGTCAATCTTGGGTCCACCAGGTCCACTATACCCGTATGGGATGCTAAGAACCCCAGAAATTTGAAAACTGGTAAACCTATGAACAAAAACTTGGGAACAAGTCAATGACTCAAACCATGCCCCCTAGATGTGACCCCAAGAGACCTGACCTAACTCAACATAACCCATCCCGAACTGAAGACTCAAATTCAGAAATGAGGCACTCAAACATACAAAAGTATAATATGACATTGTTCCCAAGTATACTTTGAGTCTTTGACTATGTACTTCACAAGAACACTTTTAAGCTCTTAAACAGACACTAGACATGCAAAAAGCTTCTTTTAATGAGTCCATCCTAGCAACCTATTCTGTCCAAGGACACTTATTTGACTCAAAATCAAAGCCACCATCCCAGAAAGTAAACCTAACATCTAAAACTACCTCCAAACTGAAAGGTCACTCAACTTGAAAAATAAACAAACTAGCATAACTGTAAATTAAAATTCAAATCAAAGGAATGACTCTAGAATAGACCTATCATAGAACTGAAAAGAATATTCATTCAAAATGGTACTGAATCTATCAATCTAACCTAAACCTAAAGTACCTTTATTGCCTTTTTTTTCTTTTTCCCTTTTTATGTGTTTTTTTTTCTTTTTTTTCCTCTTTTTTGCTTTTTTAAATATGGCCTTGATGCTACCAATGACCAATCAGCATAGTCCAAAAGCTAATGAAGCCAATCATGTAGTCAATTTATTATGCCAAACCTCCGATATAATCAAACATCCAATGAACCCAATGAGGAATCCACTGATTTGGAAATATGCCTTCATGTGATTGCTTGACCAACAAGCAAATAAAGTTGGCTGCAATATAACACAAGGTTGATTTGTAAATAAACACAAGAATTTCCATGTCTCATCCCCCCGTGGTCCCAAAGAGATCCTCCAAGTATTACTCAACTCAGACAACAGAACCTCCTGATTCTACGCAATGGCCAGACTCAAAATTAGATGCCAAAATAAAATCAAGTTGAAGAACCATCACCAAATCAGTGGATTCTTCCAACTGCTCAGAAATTACAATAGTTGCTATCACTTCCTTACTGCTGGTACTAGGTAGAACCATCTTGAACCTGAACTAGGAAATCTGTGTCAAACTGTAGAGGTATCTCACCTTCAGTTTTAGCACAACTATTAAAGAAGATAAGAATATGTCAAGCTCTGGAGTTTGCTCATCATCAAATAAGTCATTAAATGAATCAAACAGATCTCCAGAACTTCTAAGGCCTCAATATATCGCTCGTCCCAAACATCCTCAATTAATATACTTTCAACAACAGGAGAGGAAGCCATTCCAGAAACCACATTTAAATCATTTGAATCATCCTCTGCGGAAGAATACTCTGGAAATTCAGAAAATACAGTATACTCGGAATCATCATCTTCATCAAGGTCCTCCCAATAACTCATGAGATTTTTGTGCAACGTACAAAATGAATCAAAAATACCTGCAGGAAGCACTGAATACCATCTCCTAACATCTTGCTGCAAGGACATCATGAACAACCTCATATTCACATCTTCACACTCAACCCCAAAATGGTCAATGAATCTATCAAAAACCCTCAAATGATGATGAATTGAAATACCATTAAAGCCATGAAACTTCGAAAGGTAATAAAGCCAACAATTTCCACTGGGATATAAATGACGATACCCAATTATCCTGTAGACAGAGTGGACCAATCCTCTGTCTTCAGCCCAAATTACAAAATCCCTCAAACTGGAATCACCAGGGTAGACATAAGATCTTCAACGACACTATTTCACACCAATCTGCCATATACCCTGATGCTACTAATTTCAGGAAGCCTAGCTCACTCCTAGGCGATGGCATCAAAATGCTAATACTCAAAACCATCCGGTTCCAAATATAATCTCTGGAAAAGTTAATGCTTGAAACTACAAGAGTTAGAAGTAAATAGGGAAAGTGCCAATGCCAACTCCCACAACCCTTCTACACTTTGATCTAGTGCATGCTAGCCACAAGGGGTCAATCTATATGCAGTCTGAAGAGAAAAAATTAACTTTCCTTTTCAAAGTAACTTCAGATGTACCATAAAAGCTTGTTGTGATTCAAATATCAAACCCTATTTTTGCAAAGAAATTGACGAGACAGCAAGCTATAAATTAAGACCAATGTTTACATTTATCAGTTTACCTCAATTTATGTGCAAATTCTGAGTTGGGAAAGTACATATTTGCGTGTAATAACTTGAAAAACAGAAAAGTAAATTTTATTAAATCTTTTGTTTTTATGACTGGTGTCTTGAATCTTATGGGTGTGGAATCAAAGAAAGAAAGGAAATGGATTGGGCAAGCAATACACCAACAGCCAAATCAATTTGAAAGCTTATAAATTATTAAATCAAATGAACAAATACCAGTTGCAAATGCAATGACACTCTTTTTCCAAAGCTGCAAGTACACTGTCTAGAAATATCAACTTCACCCTCGAAGTGCTGAAAGGGATAAACTTCCATTTCCTTAGCAGAACAGGAACACAGTCACACATACACTATCAAAACAACTTCTGGTACTCACTCACAAGCTTGCTTGACCATAACAACGTGCAAAGACTTGGGAAAATGGAGAATGGAAGAGAGAAAAGGATGAAAAGAATAACCGAAAAAAAACCTCAATCACCTCTCCATCTATGGCATGAGTATGGGAGTGTCTATTGAATTTCCATGGCACTAGAGAATCTAGGTCTGGGTCTTACAATCTCTGACACAACCAACTCAAATGCGACAACAAAACTAATTTGCACAGCGGAATAAACACAGCAGTAAATCAACTAGTGCACAATACACAACTTTTACAATTTTCAACCCAACTTCGTTATATTAATCAATCTTTAATACAACAGTCTAGGGCTCCTGTACTATGGATCATGGCCCTCATACAATCAGTGATACAAGAATACAACTACGGTTTGGTGTCAGTCCTTTCAGTCAATGTACCCTGAACACAACTGCTGGTCCTTTCACTTCCAATCTGCAGCTCCACCAATCTCCCTCTATCACTCAACACATGTCCTTTAGGTCACTGAACACAGCTCCAAACGCATCTTCTCTCTAGCTGCTCCTTCGTCCATCAAGTCATCAGCACATAGGGTCTTCTTGTAGCTGTTCACAACTCCGTTTGTGAACAGCTCCTTGGCTGCCCACTCCTGCCTTCCTCTGCTGCTATATGCAGACAAGTCAAGGGCTTGGAGGCTGCCCTCTATTACTGTAGAAGTCCTTCTCAACAGTAAACTTAGGGCTTGTTCACTAGCCCTCTTTGGCTGCCACTTCTTCCTTCAAGGGATCAACCACTAGGCCAACCAATCTGCCTCTCCTACCAGACTTAAAGTCCTTCTCAAATCCTGCACTTAGGGCACCCAAAGACACCTTCTTGCTGCCCTCCAAACAGCCCACAAGATGTCCTCCAAACTCTGTCCAAACTGAACACTACACCAACCTAGCAATCATCAACTTAGGAAGAATAAAAACATACCTTTTCATACATCACTGGGCCTATGCATACTGTTGTAGGTTCTCGGCCTACTCTATTGATTCAGCCTAAACAAACATAAGAAACAAACCAAACCAGGTCTCCTCCTCCTTCGCTAGACTTCAAACGTCTGCAGCCAATCTGAGGCGTTCTTCCCCTAAAACGAATTGCACTTGTGGTGATGCCTTGATCAAATGAGAATCTCTTTATTTATATGTGTCTCTTGGTAACGTCTAGCCCACCAAAAGGGCACCTTTCAACCAAGCCGACCTGAACATTTTAACTTGTCCCAACATATAAATAAAAAATTCATTTCCTCATTTTGACAATGCTTCTCTTGGTTCTCTTTGTGGCCCCTTGCTCCACTAAGGGTGCCACATAATCTCCAAGTGTCAAATCATCAAAACCATGCATGGTTTTACATACACAAGCTTGCGTGCAAAGCCGATCTCTTGGGTACTTAGCAGACAAAGCCCTATTGTGGTGCCAATTCCTCCACAACCCTGTGCGCTAGGGTTTGGAGTACCTCCCAAGCTACCAATCTCAACGCTCCCTCTTAGCAAGGGAGGTACTTCCAAGACTAGGAAGTAACTCTTCATCATTGTCACTGCTAGCAACACTAGCCCAACTTCATTTATTCTTTCTATCTTTCAGAATGGTCCTGATGATGGACCCCCTTTGGGGTTCGAAACGTCGACAGACTGAACTAAAAACTGTGGATAATCCGGAACATGAATCTACAATGAACTACACCCTTCTCGGTGTTGAAGAATCTAGGGCATCTGAGATATAATGAGATTCTTCTAGCAGTGATAACAATTTGTGAAGTACTTTTTACTTTTCTTATTACCAAAATCTTCTCTTATTATCAGTGTGTTTTCTTACTTCATCAAACAGTGACCAAAATACAAGAGACAAGAACACAAGATGTTGCCTCTTTGCCAGGGCAAAAACTCTCTCTCCTAGAGAGGAAAACCCTTTCGCAAATTTCTCTTACTAAAGCTTCAATTGACAAATGCCAAACCCTAGACCCTTGACAAGAAGTTCCTCCAAGCACAAGTCAAGCCCTTCCTTCTGAGATCACTTCCTTAGGTCTTTGTCCTCCTCCTTCCGGCAATTGATAGCTTTACTGCAGCAACCCTAGATAGTATACCCTAGAAGGGACCTTCATCTTCTCTTCCTTTGCTTGAGATGAAGCCTTCCTTCATCAAAGAGAAGACCTTGTTACTAACCCAACCAAGCCCTCTTTTCTTCATTGTGGTTGCAGATTTGGAGCAGCAGTAGTATGTCTTCCTTTTCCTTCACACGTGTGGAGGATGCCTTCAAGAATTGCAACTTTCTTGAGTAGCCTCCTTCTTCGCTTGAGTAAGAGGCCTAATTGGCACTCTTTTCTAGCCCACCCAAGTGTCTTCATATGATTGTACTATGAGGTCAATTATGACAGCAGAATGAGCCTCCCTTTCTTCGCATGTGTCGCTGTAATAAGGTCTGAAATATGTCTTGAGAACTCAGTCTTTAATCCTTCCTTCTTCGCTGCAATAGAGACACTTTTCTTTGTCTTTTTCGTACCCTTTACTCGTCCTTCTTCCTCGCTGATTTCAGAGGTGACTTGCTGCCTTTTGGTGAGGATGAGTGACCCTGTATATAGTGGCATGTCCCTCCTTTTGAGCCAACTTGATGACTTTAGGCCGACTTGACTTTGGAGATGCGAATTAGTCCCTTTTTTGAGGCCGACATGTGTAGGAGGCTTGTGACTTTGCTTGGAGGTCTTTCTTGGACTCTAATACATAAATATACATGGTGTAACATGCCCTTAAAGGTCTTCAACATTTACTTTGACTCTTTGACTTTCCTATAGCACTTCAACATGTGCTAGACGTATGTAATGAACAAGAAACTCATTTTTTACAATTTACAAAAAGAATATTTCCTTTCTTTTACAAGTACAAAGATCAAAATTACATTTATGAAGACCGAACCTAGCTACACTTTCTTCAACACTCGGAAGTGTCACTTCCATGAGAAGCATCCTACTTCTTCTCCTGAAATGCTTTTAGGCTAAGTTGCACTGAAATGGATATGGGGTTTGAAATGGATACAGCAAGTTTTCAAAAAATCTGGATACGATACAGCAAGAAAACGACACACACACACACACACAGATATAGAAATATATATATCAAAATAAGAATTTCATATTACCATTCATCTTTTAGAACCTAGATTCTAAATCTAAAAATACATAATCAATTATCATCTATCATCATCTATCATCATCATCAATTCAGCATAAACATTGTCATCATCATTAATGATTATTATAACATTCATGATTCAACATATCATGAAGTTTATGTTTCAAATTCCAATCATCAACGTGACAAGTTACAAGTACAACATCATCACCAAAATTAATAATGCACACTACATAGTACAAAGTAAAAAATGAACTATGACTAGCAGTCTACTATCATTATTCATAATTCATATGGCATATTATGGCATTCAATATTCATTGTTCAAAAGTTTAAAAGTTAAAACACCATCATAAATTACATTTACATATCATCAAATATGTCTTCATTCCTGTCACTAGGAACCACATCCTCTCCAGAAATGGGACAGAGAGCATCACTGCCATGTCCACTTGAAAATCCACCTATTGGTGCCTCCTCATCAAACAAATTCATACGAGACCTAGCATTCAACGCCATATCCAAGTCAGGCAACTATGGTTCCACATCCCATAATTTGGCAGCCCCAAATTTGTATGTGTCTCTCTTGTGTGACAGAAGGCGAAGGTTTGAATGAACATACACTAGTTCCTCAGCCTTCTTAGAGCCCAATCCATTTCACTTCACTGAATGGATGAAGCCATATGTGCTCTAGTTCCTTTTTGCTGAAGAGGAACTAGCAACTTGTGACAAGATCCTGATGGCCAATTTTTGGATATGTGGAAGTTCCCCACCATAGTAGTTCCACTAATCAATTGGACTTAATCTGGTCTTGTCCCACATGCAATCAATATCAGAACCCTAACCCTCTGATCCCACAAAATGAGCAAACTATGCATGAATCTAAATCTCAATTTCAGGATCTACAAAAAGCTTTCTAAAAGCCTTTTTAAATAATTGTGAGACTTCTAGGTCTTTGTTTGGTGTGGTTCTTTATGGATCACTTAGCAACTCTGCAGCATAATATTTTGGATTCACTGCATAGGCTAAAAGGTGCAATGTCATTTTATTCCACCTTTTGGTCAATATATCTTTTACTTCTTTGTAAAAGAATTCATCTAGGTCATTCTCCTTGGCATTTATAACCACCCTTACCTTCTCTACCATGGAATCAATGTCGTCATACACCTCTCCCAAATTAAGCATATATGTGTCAAACATACGGAGCAAATCCACAGTTGGCTTAGTAAATGCCAAGAGGTACTCCACCCTATCCCACCATTCATCATCAACAACCAACCTTTTCACTATTTGTGCTCTATCAGATTGGGATTGCCTCCATTGATTCCAAAGAGAACTGCATACCATTGATTGTAATGCTTTCTTCACCTGCATAAGCCTTGTTAAGACTATGATGTGAGAAGCAAAACAAATCTCGGCAACCTCCAAGTGTCAAATTGCAAATGTTTCAATAAATTAAAAATAATAATTTGATTGAATAACTATTATGATTCACGAATCATGACATTTGAGAATCCAATTTACGTATTTGAATTTACAGTCATAGAAATTAGAATTTATGAAATAAACTTTAAAGTTTAGGTACCTTAAGGAGCTCCAACTTCGCAAATTCCCTGTAGATGCCTTGGGACATTTGATGGTTTGTAATGAAGGCTTGAATTTATTTTGCCTCTTCAAAAATAACTCGAATCCACTCAAATTGCTTCACCATCTTGCTCAACATGAGGTTCAATAAATGTACAGCACAAGGGGTCCAAAAGATGTGTTGATATTTGCCTTCAATAATTAGGCCTACTGCTCTACACATCGTTGCATGTTATTACCTGGACAACATTTTTTGGCCCCGCCAATTCAATTGCTTCAATCAAGATGTCAACAATGAATTGGGAATCTTTCGTCTGCCGCTCACAATCCATTGCCTTCAAAAACATTGCCCCCTTTGAGTTCTAAGCAATCACATTGATCAAAGGCCTATTTCTTTGATCTTTCCATCCATCAGAAATGATGGACACCTATGAAATGCGCCATGAATTACGAATGGGACTTAAATTTAGCCTCCAAATCTAACTTCTTAGCACTCGACACTGTAGTGCGAACCTTCTCATATCCAGGGCTCTTGTACCCTTTTGGGGCTTCATTCACTGCTTTTATCATCTTTGCCCAGTAAGAAGATTGCACAAGGTTAAAGGGAAAGCCATTTGCATAAATGCATTGACCTATAGCCGCATTTGTTGTCTCTCAAGCATTATTATTAAAACTCCTTTCAAGCGGTCCCTAAAGATGGAAGTGGAGGGAAAGTGGAACCTTTGATGAAGATGCTCCCAACCTTCATAGTTGTTTGAATTGAGAGGCAAGATTTGCCTCATTTTCTTTAGCATCTACCTTGTCTTGTTCTTTTTGATATTTTGCAAATTTTGTCTTGCTTAAACCATTTCTATCTGTCCCATTCTCTTTAGGTGGGCCACTGCATATTCAAATCCCATTGCCTTTTAACCCAAGTAAATGTGCTTTAACTCGGGTGTATGATCCTTTATACTCCTTTTTGCACCCGCTGCAAACACATGCCAATGATCCCCCACCTTGGATCTTCCCAACAACAGTTACATATTTCCAAAGTGGTGACTTTGGATCAACTTCAGGGACATTCAATTTCATGTTCCACTTCATCTGCCTCACAAATGGTTGAACTTGAAGTTGTCGTGATGATGATGTAAATGAAACTGCAAAATAAAATTGATGGGTCACAATGCAATCTAGACAAGTTTTATTCCTTGAAAATTGTAAGAGATGCTCTAAAAGGGTTATCTAGACTTCCCCTATAGTCCACGATCAGTGTGCCTATTAGACCTCTTCAAGTTCTCAAGCTTATTGGGAGAACTCAATCAAAATCCTGAGCATTATCAATCTTGTTTGAAAGAATTTTATAGATGAATAATTATCTCTAAATTATAATGCATGTGGTGAATGAAATATTGAAGTAAAAAATAGATTCTCTTCATTAAAAATCTCTCAAACTTCAAGAACATTATTAAAGAGCACTTTTTCCCAAAATTTTGGAAACTTCTAGTTCATGAAATGCTCTGAAATTTGAATGACATCAATAATTTAGTGCCTGCAACATCCCTCATTTAGCTACTAACTGCCCTAAACAAGTGAGATAGAGCACTATAAAACTTGCTTTAAGAGGACCCATTACCCAAGTAATAATAGCAGTGAGCATTGATCTCATGTTCAAACGCCATTATAATTTCAGTCTTTAAAACCCTTTCCTTTGGTTGTAATTAATTTGTGGAAAATACATATAGAATACCTCAATTTCCAGCTTTCTTAATGCCACTTGTTGGCCCTAGATTTACAACAATAAACCCTTTGTGATTGGACTTTTACTTGAGGTCTAAGGATTCCTTCTTTAGCGGCTTTTGAATTTAGTCGGAATCTTGTAACGACCTTTTGGATCAGATCTTATGTCTTGGATATTGCCCGCCAATTAGTGGAGCTTATGCTAAATTTATTTGCCACAAGATTGCACTTTTAAGGAATAAAAGTTAAAAGTTAAACTCTATCAAGGAACCCATCTCTTTGTTAGACTACACAGTGTAGACAGAGGCAAATAAGTCAATCGAACAATGTCCAACGGCTATATAGTATGTGATATTATCACATATGTTAATAAATTGCATTTGTAATTTTGTTGAAGCAATCACTTGAAAGTTGAAAGTTGAAAGCAACATATATAATATATTACACAAGGTTTCGGTCCTCCGAATTACATCCAAGGCTCAAGCTAGTGAAAAAACCTTACTGTGCTCAGACTTCAGTGCGTCCAAGTTGCAAGTTGGGCAGTGGACAGATGGCTCCAGACGGTGTCACGGTTCCAGTCTCGTCACTTGACTGTCTATTGTCCAGACGGTGTCACAACCCCAACTCCCGAGCAGTTGTCCAACAAACAAACTTAACCTCCAAGCTCCAACAAACTTACGCAGCAACTTGAACAATGGAAATGAAAATGTTAAACAAACTTACGCAACAAGTTAGGTTTTGTGTTGAAAATGTTAAACAAACATACGCAACAAGTTAGGTTTTGTGTTGAAAATGTTAAACACCTTTTCCACCTGTGATTTGCACATTCCCGACGAACAAGTTACCGACTATTTCCAACTTGACAAGTTTCGAAAATCAATACGTTTCCAAAAAATCGTGATTTGTATCATGATTTTCGTGAAACAAATCCGGAAATCTTGATACAGATCTAGAATTTCAAAAACGTTTTTAAAATCCTAAAAAACGCCAAGGATCTATTTCTAAAGAAAGAAAGAAAAAAATCATGTTTCCAAAAAAATGAAATAGGATTGATATGGATCCATGTTGTTTCCAGGTCCAGTTGTACAAGTTTTCGTACTTGAAACGGGGATCAGCATATTTGACGGTTAGAGTCGGTGTTTCCAGCAACTTAGCTTTTAGGCCATCCCATGGTTCTTGTTACCGCTCAAACTAGCTGGGGTCCTAGGAGGGGATCCTAAGAGGGAAACTATTAGGTCAAGGGCAACAATGGAGAGATAGCCCACTGTCACCTCAGCTAAGGCTCCCTGCTCTTTACGAACTTTCACCGATGGGAGGAGACCTAGTATAAAGGGAATCACTACATGAATGAGTCAATAAAAGGATAGGGAGTGATTCCTAAGGCCTATGGGAGGAGACTCGATATATATCCTTTTGGTAGGCATCCACTTCAATTCCATCCATAAATTTCCTTGCCTTAGTTGTTTGCCTAAGAGGGAACCCCGAGTTCTCCTTCCTTCAACTTAAGGGCTTCCTTGAAGGTTTCATGGACCTTGGCATAGCTAATATACATTGTAAGAAACTTTTTCCCCTAACCTTGACCTTGAGTTATTCCAACACTCGTCAAATTTATCAGACCCTAGGTCTTGTGCCCTTATCTCTAGGCCTCTTTATAGAAAGTGAATTGCTTCCTTGTGAAGCCTTGAACATAAATTGTCTTTCTTGAAGAGTTCCTAGTGAGATTATTTCACACCTTAACCCTAGAATATCTATTATTAGTGATCGCCCTCCTAGAGGGAATCCTCACATTAGTGAAAATCCGTAAAGAGCAAGGGGTTTTGGTTGTGGTGACAGTGGGCCACTACCCCATTGTTGCTTCTTGGTCTAGTTTATACCTTGTAGGGCTTCCCTCTCCAAGGCCTGCTAGATTTTGCGGCAACAGTCACTAGCAATGCTTTAAAACTTGGACTCATAATTCGACTTGGCCACCTCTCAAATCAGGTTTTGACTCAGTCTCAAAGGCTCAGCTTTCAAGAAAACACTTAAATAATTAAATTTTAATGAACAAAATTATTTTTAAGATTATGTTGTCAACAACCTAAGATGCTTTGAAAACAGTTATTCTGCCAAAGAACTTGCAATCCTTTGACTACATGTAACAAACCCATTAACCGAATCATTTGTTAGAAATGCAATTAGACCCAATGTTTTAAAACTCGGACTCGAACTTTGACCCAGCCACCTATCAACTTGAACTCAATGTCTCGGTTTTCAAAAAAAACATGTGAAATAATTAAATTTTAAAAACACATAAAAATTTATTTTTAATGAAAAAAAAAAACATATTTTTAAGATTACGCTGCTAACAATTTAAGATCCTTTGAAAAAAATTATGCTGCCAAGAACTTCCCATCCTTCGACTGCATGTAACAAATCATTCGCTGGAAATGCAAATAGACCCTTATTTAGTTCGGCCAGCAAGACTCTCTTGTAATATATTTTGTTTATAGAACCCTGGACAGCCTTCAAAAACCATGGAAATTCCCAGATAATAATAATATGAACATGATGTTGAATGAAGAACAGCATTTTCCAGCAAATATCATCATCTTTTATTCACATTTTTTCCTGGGATTATCAACAGATTTAAGATCTTCTCCCTTGCTGACCTAAAACTGATTGAGTAAATAAAATGATGAAAATATATTGTTTGTGTTAGCTCTTGGTGAGGTGTTATTTTCCATATGTAGGATTATTACAAGACTACATACAGAACATGATGTAAATATGCTGTAATCTCTTCTTTAGAGTCGAACCCCATTCCATGCATATTTCAGGCCTTCCAAAAGTCACCTTTAACCCTCATGACAAAAACCTGAAGATCCCCATTGAATACTTTGCTATAAGAGGACTTGTTACCGCTCAAACTAGCAGGGCACCCGAGGGGAATCACTAAAGGGAAAATGTTAGACTAAGGGCAACAAATGGAGCCTTAACCCACTGTCACCTCGGCTAAGGCTCCCTTCTATTTATGGACTCTCACCAATGGGAAGAGACCAGATATGTATGGGGTCACTAATGAATGATAATTCAATGAATATGACCCAGACATTTTCCCAAAAGGTTTTGAAGGATGGAGCTTGCTTGCTCTCTAAGCAAGGAACTATGCGCTTCTAGGGAAAGGAAGAGGATTTTGAGGGTTAGGTGTATGGGAATAGGCTTTGAAAGGAGTTCCCCACACCTTGAATCCTTGTTAAAATTGGTATCCCGGATGGTTCTTGAAGAATGATCCTTTGAAGGAGCGGGACCACACGGGGCCAAGTGAACCTGGTCTAGGGTATAAGGAAGGTATGAAACAATCAATGATATTCTTACCCTAGACAAGGTGGGAAAAATCAAAGAAAGTATTTCACTCAATAATGTTGCTTTGACCCTGGGAAGTGCTAGCCTTGGGGATTGCAGAACAAGTTTTGGTCCCAAAGCTAGGGCTTGGCTTTTCTCCCAACTCCACCATCGAAATGTCTTCAAATTTGGAGGAGGGCTAGAAGAAAGGCCAGCACAGGAGACCCTAGGAGATCGAACTTTTCAGTGGCTAACTTGTCGGGAAATTGATGCCCTAGGCACCCCAATGTAGCTAGACTTGGGAAAAGGTGAAGGAATAAGTGTTTTGGTGACCACCCTTGGTAGATCAGTGCCTTAATCCTTGGGAGAATGTAGTCTATGTTGATTATGTGCAAGATTTCTTGTTTCCTAGACAAGGAGGCTTCAAAATTGCTTCACAAACCCCTCTAGGTCAAGTGAAAGCAATCTTGCACCTTTTATACTTCAAATGCACAAGAGGAATGGCTTATCAAGGTCAGTTTTACCCCTAGGAGATTTCGCTCATACTACATGGCCCATACTTGGAGAGAAAAGTTATAATAGAGACAATCCCACAATATTAAGCAATAATTTGCATGCAGCAATTAAACCTAAAAGAACGAAAATCCCAATCCAGCATATATGACAAAAGTAACAAGAATAACATCAAAATTTTGTATTTACATGCAGTAGAGTATATCCAACCATTCACAAATGACCATTGACAATAGAGAAGCTCCAAAAGAAGATAGACCAATAACCATACATCAAAATTCATCCATAAATGCTCTAATTCATCCTCTAGGAAAAAGTGTGAAATTCTCTGAAGAAGAGAGAGATCTAATCCAAAGTGATGATAAGAAATGATCTCACCTCACTTGTATTTATACACATCTTAGGAGTTCGAATTAGCCTCTTTGGCCTACATAAGCCCCAAAAATAAAATAATGTGCTAATAATACAACTTTTGGTGACAAGCCCATCAAACTAGCTCATAAATGAAAAAGTAAGCTTCTCAAGAGGTCGAATAATAAACTATGTATGTCGTAGGGCCCTCTAAGAGGCCTAATGAGGTCCATTGGTGCCATAATGAAGAGAAGGACCCTCAAAAGCAGTGGGCAAGGGGGTGGCCCCTTGTAATAACCTGTGGTGCTCCAAATGACATTCGGAGGCACACAAGTGTCCTCATGGGTCTCCAAACAGATTGAAGATACTTGTAGGTTGCACTCAAGGGCTAGGATGATGGTGTTAGGGATGCCACATCATCGTGGAAGTCCTACATTATCTGCCAAGTATATGGTGTAGATCTAGGGCCGACTAGACATGATAGATCAAATGCATCCTCCTTGTCCAATAAGTGAACCACGAGCAATATCTGAATGGCTGTGGGGATCCATGGAGTGCAATTTGTTGTTGTGGAAGTCCATGGCTCTCAACACTTGCCCTACATGTGCCAATGTAGCCCTCTGGAGGATTAAAACCCCGTATATCCGACCCAACCCCAAATGGAAACCATCTGCAATCCTGCTTAACATCCAATGCGTCCCCTAGCCTTCCAGTACAATAAGTCATTAGAGAAATAGAGTAAATGAGCTTACCTATTCATGACCCACATGTGGGGACTTCATAATGGCTTGCCCTTCTATAATGAAGCTTCGGGATGTGCCAATGTCTCCTAAGCTCCAAATGGGTTAACTAAGCACCCTATTAGGTTGTTTCTACCTCTAAAGGGGATAATATAGTCAAGGTACATCCATTAAAAGGTGGTGGCATGTGACAGATAGGTGAATGAAATAGGGGATGAGATGGGGCAACCTTAGGTCACATGCTAGGGTACAAGGGTAGCTAATAAGAGGGAAGCCCACACTTTGGGTTTATAATGTGTAGGAGGGAGCAATCATGGTACATGAGGTGCCCTAGCATGATATATAAGATATAGCAGTGGAATTCCCCTTTTAAAGTTGGGCAGTTCATCGTCCACCATGGGTTGGGACAATCACGGACTCCTATATGATGAAGGCGGCTCATAGAACCTTTAGGAACCAAGGTGATGGCCATGATAATGGGGTAGAGCTCATGTATTGGATTTTGTCCACGTGCTAAAATGTTTTTGTCCCTGCCATCTTTTGCATTTTGTGGTACTTTTCCTGTTGAATGTGGCCATAATATGCTTTTAACTTTCTTTTCAGCTGCATCAATCTCTAGGCTTCAAGCCAGGCCATGACCCAAGGTGGGGGCAAGGGGAAGGGGCAAGCTAACCCTATGTGGACCCAATGGAGGAATGTGGACCCAGGCTGGAAAAATGATGGATGGGGTAATAATGAATGGAAAGAGGGTAATATAAGTGAATAAGGGAGTAGGACCACGCAACCAAAATCAGGGCTTCCATTGAAATACTATCCCTGAAACCAAATGGTCAGTAAAAGAGATCCCACCGGACTAGAATCTAAGGTTAATTCCTAAAAGGGGTCTAGGGGACAAAAGCACAGACCCATCCCATTTTTTCCATCGAATCCCCCCATTAATCCATGCCCAGAATTTTCCATGATAAACAAACTACAACACTCAATTTCAAAATGACACAGCATACCTTTAGATTCGATAGGCCCACCTTCAAACATACGATCATGGCAGATGGGTGAAGGCCCCCACAGGGCTGGCTCAAGTGGCGGAGAAATGGCACAATGAGCTAGCTGATGGCTGCAAGGGGCTGTTGACTACCAAGGACCATCTTGGAGAAAAAATTTCTCCCAGGGATATTACCCACAAAATGGTGGTTAACAGGACAAGCTCTAGCCAGCAAGTAGAAAGGACAATTGAAGCGCAAACACTATACACTTGACATACACAGTTTGAACATTGTCTACCTTCTTCAACTTGTATGTAGGCCCTGTTGTCGCACAGATTGTCCAGGCAGCGTGACAATGCTCAAACCAGGGGCTGTCACCCTGATCCCCGATCCCTCCGTTTAAGTTGTCTCCCTGAAAAAGGCTAAAGGGGGTAGACCCTATGGGAAAAAGGAGGACCAATTGAGAACCAGGTTGCATGGGAGACACAGCAGGAGGAAACAAGAACTTGATCGATTTTAGAATTTGGTTAGATCTTTAAATGCTTAAGACCAGTGCCTTATGGAGTTAATGAAAACCAAGTAATTAACTGCTGCTGCTTATGAAGTAATTTAATGATTACTTGAAAATATTTACAAAATATCCAACATATAACAAGCATTATATAATCGAAGCAATGATTAATTTCACCAAATGCAAGATATTCAAAAGATGTACAAAGCTTTAGCAATTAAACTTCAAAGATCAAATGCTTTAAATAACTATAAAATTTAAATGCTAACTAGTTCATAAAATGAATCACCACTTTCAGATAGCTAATATTCAAATAAAACCTATGCACATTTAGCTATGGTAAAATGATAAATGCTAACACCACAAAAATACATCAAAAGAGATTTTCAATTTTTAATTAGTCTTTTTTCAATTTTTTTTTTGTAAATTTAAAATATTTTTATTTTTTTTTTTAATAAAAAATCTCATCAAAATAAATCAAATCCTAAAGTTACCTTTATGCGCTTTTTTAGGATTTTTTAGTTTTTACATTTTTTATTATTTTTCATATTTTTATTAAATCAAATAAACCAAATCTAAATATAATGAAATAAAAATTTGATTTTTTTATTTAATGAAAACTGGACAAAATAACTCAAATCCTAAATACTAATCATTATGCCTTTTTTAAGAATTTTTAAATTTTTATTTTTATTTTTTGATATTTGAAATTCTAAAATTAAAAAAGAAATGAAATAGAACAGAACTAAAATTTAAATGATTAAAAGAAATCGAAATAAAACTAAACACCTAATGGAGAGAACCAAATTAACAAACAAACAAAAAATCCAAACTAAATAAAACTCAAATCAATAAAAATCTAATCTAACCAACATACCCCTACAATAATAAAACCACACACCTACGCTAAAAAAGATCCAATGTTTTTTTTGGTTTGCTAGCAGGTACGCTGAAGGGCTTTCGACGATAGCAAAGGAAGACTTGATGGAGGTGAACGCAGCGAGGACGACTTGTAGGTTCGATGGAGTTGGCTGCATGAACTCAAATCAAATAAAAATCTAATCTAACCAACATACCCCTACAATAATAAAACCACACACCTACGCTAAAAAAGAAATCCAATGTTTTTTTTGGTTTGCTAGCAAGTACGTTGAAGGGCTTTTCGACGGCACCAAAGGAAGACTTGATGGAGGTGAACGCAGCAAGGACGACTTGTAGGTTCGATGGAGCTGGCTACGTGAAGATGGAGACTGCGGGGGTTTCGAATTTGCTGGCAGCGGAATGGAGGGATTGCGTAGAGGAGATGGACAGCAACAGTAGAACAAGAAGGGGCAGCGTGGGCTTGTAGTGAAGGCAGCAGGCAGCAGATTTGAAGAGGGAGTTGCAATGACAGCAGCGGATTGATTGTGCATATCAGGGAGAGGGTCGATGAGGAAGTGAGGACGCAACAGTTGCTGGAATTAGATTGGAGCAACGGATGGAGGACGCAGTTGAATGCTGCGTGGAGAGAGATGAGAGATGGCAATTTTAAAGGGCGAGTGAAAGCATAAGGATGGAGCTGCAGAACTGTGAGAATGGAGCAGCGTGAAGGCATACGAAGGAAAGGACGCGGGAGGTCGTGGATGGATTTGCTGCGTGAGGGCTGGCAATGGGAGAAACAGATGGCTGATAAGACTGCGTGAGAGTTGTGGGAGAATAGAACAGGAATTTTTTGCAAGCATGAGGAGCACGCTGAGGGATTTTGGCATCGAGGAGAAAGGCTGCCAGACAACATAAAAATTTTGACCTTGGGCAATAGAGAAACTGAAACTGGTGGCCCAAAAACCCTTGAACAAATGCTTTTCATAAAATTTTAATAGAAATTTTGAATCGTGCTGCTTCAAATTTGTGATTTGAACCCTTATAAAAATTTGTTGGATTTTCAAACCCTTGAACAACAGAAACGTGCACCTGCAAAAAAGTGGTTCTAAAGCAAATATTCCTACTAGAGTTGATCCTGAGGCTAGATCTTACCCTCCAGGGCCTAGATCTGGTTGCAAGATTGAATCTCACCTTCAGATCGGCAACTTGCGATGACAAAAACCAACACCCAGAAATAAAATGTGCGAGAAACAAAACTGAAAAAACCCTAAAACCAACTAAATAATTACAGTATTCACAGTTTAAAGGCTCTAAATAGCCAGATTTGTCAGTATGCCACAGAAATATTTTTTAAGATTTTGAATTTAAGATAAGGTGCTTCAGAAAACCCTTCATGCATCCGCAACAGAAATTCTAATGATAAGCCCAAGATTAAAACCAGTTGGGCTCTTCAGAAAATGCAATCTGGGAGTTCGCTGGTTCAACCGAGAACGTCCCCGAATGCCTGATAATCTAAGAAAAAATATTTCCTGCACAGCTTAATTCAACCATTAACAAAGAGGGAGAAAACAATACTAAAATCCAGATCTAATGGAGATACCTGCCATCATATTTAGAAATTTAACTACCATTCAAACCCTAGTGACTAAACGAGATACCTGTGTTTAAATCACTCTTCATAAAGCTATCATCAATGGCTGAAATTAAAAATCATGCACAGAAATAAAACATCTTACAGCATTTCCGAAAGAGTAACACCAACAAGATTTCAACCCCAAAGTCTTTTTTTATTGCACATGAAAAAATGACTATAAGAGAGCTTTCTTTAACACACGACTCTAAGATTGAATGATCTCAAATGACCCCTGACACCCTATTTAAAAATAAATTTCCCAACGGCTAGTTCAAGTGATCCATGTCAAAGTAATCTCGACCGTTGATGAGGATCAAAATCTCTTTTAATCTCATCCGTCGAAATTTTAAATGTCGAGGAAATTTCACATTTTTTAAATTAAATGCATTTTAATATATTAAAAATTATAATTTTGCATTTATTTCCTCAAACTTTGACTTATTATTATTTTATTATTTATTTTATTTTTATTATTTTTTATTATTTTTTTATTTTTTTTTTTTAAATGGACCCTCAAACTTAGCCTTTGGGAATTTTACCTAGGACCTAAAACCTATGAGGGGATTAATTATTTTCTAACCCTCAAGACACTTTACATCATGATTTTTACATTTTTACATTTCAAGGGGGAAAACCCATTTGACATAGACCCTCATAGACTATACCCAGTTCTGCGATACAAACATAATCTAGCAAATCAAGTAATTTGTAATAAAATAACATAACCAAATGGTTAGGATTTTTCCCAAATCACTTTTACATAGACTCGATCTAGCACACTAGGACTCCCCTAAGATTCTAATGACAAAATCCATTCCGGCTTTGGGGTTAGGCTGAAGGAAAACTTTGCTGATCATGGATCGGTGAGACAAAAAACCTTTCGGAATGTAGATCATCACTAGAAGATTAGGTTTACCTAGGGAATTACATACATGACACAAATCTGCTAAGATTATTTACAATTTACACATGCAGACTGGATTTACAACATAACTTGATCAAGTTGATGATGATAGTCGAATGGCAGGGGCACGTCGATCAAATGTAATCCCTTTTCGAAAAAAGGGGGTGTACTACTATGGGTCGTTGACACGTAGTGGTCAACATCTTTTTTTGGTGTCGTTGCCAGGGAGTATTTTATTCTTGGCGTTTCAACGACATTCATTCTTCTCATTTCTCATCTTTTCATTTGGGTCGGCAACGACAACATTTTTTGGCGTCGTTGTCGGGGACCGATTTATTGGGCCTGGGCTTCACGACATTCATCATTCAGCTTTCATCTTTCTATCATTCATTTGAGCCGGCAATGACAACATTTTTTGGCGTCGTTGCCGGGGAACTTTTATTCTCGGCGTTTCAATGACATTAATCATTCATCATTTCATCTTTTTCACCATTCATTAGCCTGTCAAACGACCAACATTTCCTAGCGTCATTTGATCTTTTGATCGCCCTATCTTTCGTCATCTCATTAATCGTTTCATCTGCACCTTTAGCACCTGGACTTCTCGGTTTGTTTCTTGTTTTGGTGGCAACTCCACTTCTTTTCATTTATTTTTTCTCAGACAAGAAGCCCTCCCTTAATCCAGTAGTTCGTTATCTTTTGGATCTTAGAGTTAGATTCGTGTTCAAGTGGCGACTCCACTTCTTTCATCTCTTGATTTTCTTGAGCAAAGGTCTCCCTCTACCATCCATTTGGTCCTTCATTATTCATCATGGATTATTCATTTACCTCGTGTCACTTTACTGATGCTCTCCATGATATTTCGAATACTGCCATTCATAAATTATCTTTACTCTCGAGTGGTGATTCACTCACTGTTAGAAAGCATTTATGCAAGTTTACTCGTATAATGTTCATATATTGTAGATCTCCTCAGTATGATCATGAAGATGTCAAAATGCGTCTATTTGTTTTTTCTTTAGAGGGTGATGCTTTGAATTGGTTTAATAATTGTCCTGAAGATTCTTTCATTTCTTTACAAGACATCTTTCATGCTTTTAAAGATAGATATGGTTATCAAGATATCTCGCCTTGTGCTCCTAAAATTATGCAACATGATGAAAGTGATCTTGTGAAGGGTTCGTCTGTCGATGAAAGATTTCAAGACAATTCTCCATATCAGAATGTGCCATCCACTTGCACCATTACAGAACAAATCCATGACAGTGGAAAAGCAGGAACAAATTGTCAAATCAATGTCGTCAATGAAAGGGAAAATCAGAAGCAAATTATAAAAGAACTAATGTGGCTGATAAAAAATATGGAAATTAATCAAGAAAAGTTTGTAACTAATTATGCCAATGATATGAGAACTTTATACACCCCCCTGGAAAAGCGAGATAAGGAAATGGAAACCATGAAAGCTAATCATGATAGGGAAATTAATTCTATGCAAAACAAGTTATTAACTATGGATGAAGAAATGACTATCATGACATTCGATTATAATAATCAGTTGGCTACCATGCAAGCAAATCATAAGAAAGAGATAAACTCTATGCAACATTGCTTGATGACCATAAAAGCAAAGAATGACAAAGTAATAAAAGATATGGGTGTTAGTCAAATATGTCTTCAGAATGAGTTATTGAGCATGGAGGAAGACCATGCCAGGGAAATCAGTGCTATGAAGGTTGAACACTCTAGCCAGATGGATGCCATTACAATACAGGTACAGAAATTTCAGCATCGATCAGAGGATGAAAGAAACAAGGAGATGTCAATAAATTAGAAGCCTCCTTATCTGCTGCAACAAGCTCCATCTTATTATGAGGAGGTCATTGGTTCGATTGAAAAGTGGTTAATTGAAAGTGATCTAGATAAAATTAAAAACGATAAAGATCAAATGCAAAATGAAGAAAGACATGTCACGCATATCTTAAATACTTCATCCAAGAGTTTTGAAGCAGAATGTTCCTCAAAGAAAAAACACAAGAGAAAGAAAACGAGAAAGCAATTTGACGCATCAGATAGCCGCGAGAAGCTTGATTTTCGGATAGGACACAGTCCTACCGTATGCAAAATTGGACATGGCACATCCGAGAAGCAGCCAACAAATTTGCCTGAAAGCAGGCAAATGCTCCTTATACACTATATTGAACGCATCTGATGCCATTTCTAACCCTACTCCTTGTCTTTTCAGCATTTCATTTATGTTTTAGGATTAGATTTACTTTTTCATGTTACTAGATAGTTAATAAATGAAAAGCTTATATCTTTTCTATGCTTAATGTTATATGATGATTTTTTGATGGACGCTACTTATGTTTTGTTGTGTGCTGCGTGGATGCAGATTCTGGATTCTCACATTCCTACAGTGCAGCAACATGTCCCCAAGTAGATCTAGATGTTGACCACTACTTGTCAACGACCAATAGCAGTACACCCCCTTTTTTCGCAAAAGGGATAGCACTTGATCAACATGCTCGTGCCATTCGACTATCATCATCAACCTGATCATGTTATGTTGTAAACCCAATCTGCATGTGTAAATTGTAAATAATCTGAGCAGATTTGTGTCATGTATGTAATTGCCTAGGTAAACCTAATATTCTAGTGATGATCTACGTTTCGGAAAGTTTTTCGTCTCACCGATCCATGATCGACAGAGTTTTCCTTCAGCCTAACCCCAAAGCCGAAATGGATTTTGTCATTAGAATCTTAAGGGAGTCCTAGTATGCTAGATCAAGTCTATGTAAAAGTGATGTGGGAATAATCCTAACCATTTGGTTAAGTTATTTTATTACAAATTACTTAATCTGCTAGATTATGTTTGTGTCGCAGAACTGGGTAGTCTACGAAGGTCTATGTCAAATGGGTTTTCCCCCTTGAGATGTAAAAATGTAAAAATCATGATGTAAAGTGTCTTGAGGGTTAGAAAATAATTAATCCCCTCATAGGTCTTAGGTCCTAGGTAAAATTCCCAAAGGCTAAGTTCGAGGGTCCACATATAGGATATAAAAATATAAAACAAAAATATATAAAGTATATAAAAAAATATAAAATATAAATTGAAAATAATAAAATAATAATAAGTCAAAGTTTTGAGGAAATAAATGCAAAATTATAATTTTTTAATATATTAAAATGCATTTAATTTAAAAAATGTGAAATTTCCTCAACATTTAAAATTTCAACGGATGAGATTAAAAGAGATTTTGATCCTCATCGACAGTCGAGATTACTTTGACATAGATCACTCGAACTAGTCGTTGGGAAATTTATCTTTAAATAGTGTCAGGGGTCATTTGAGATCATTCGATCTTAGAGTCGTGTGCTAAACAAAGTTCTCTTGTAGTCATTTTTCATGTGCAATAAAGAAAGACTTTGGGGTTGAAATTTTGCTAGTGTTACTCTTCTGGAAATGCTATAAGATTTTTTATTTTTGTGCATGATTTTTAGTTTCAGCCATTGATGATAGCTTTATGAAGAGTGATTTAAACACGGGTATCTTGTTTAGTCACTAGGGTTTGAATGGTAGTTAAATTTCTGAATATGATGGCAGGTATCTCCATTAGATCTGGATTTTAGTATCGTTTTCTCCCTCTTTGTTAATGGTTGAATTGAGCTGTGCAGGAAATCTTTTTTTTTAGATTATCGGGCGTTCGGGGAAGTTCTCGGCTAAACCAACCAACTCTCGGATTCATTTTCTGAAGAGCCCAGCTGGTTTTAATCCCAGGCTTATCATTAGAATTTATGTTGCGGATGCATGAAGGGTTTTCTGAAGCACCTCATCTTAAATTCAAAATCTTAAAAAACATTTTTGTGACATACTGACAAATCTGGCTATTTAGAGCCCTTTAAACTTGTGAATACTGTAATTATTTAGTTGGTTTTAGGGTTTTTTTAGTTTTGTTTATCGCACATTTTATTTCTGGGAACTGGTTTTTGTCATTGTAGGTTGTAGTTCTGAAGGTGAGATTCAATCTTGGAACCAGATCTAGGTCCTAGAGGGTAAGATCTGGCCTCAGGATCAGCTCTAGTAGAAATATTTGCTTCAGAACCACTTTTTTGCAGGTGCATGTTTCTGTTGTTCAAGGGTTTGAAAATCCGGCAAATTTTTATAAGGGTTCAATTCACAAATCTGAAGCAGCACGATTCAAAATTTCTATTAAAATTTTCTGAAAATCATTTGTTCAAGGGTTTCTAGGCCACCAGTTTCAGTTTCTCTACAGCCCAAGGTCAAAATTTTTCTTTTGATAGAAAATCTCAAAAATTTTATGTTGTCTGGCAACCTTTCTCCCTGTTGCCAAAATCCCTCAGCGTGCTCTTCATACCTGCAAAAAATTCCTGTTCTATTCTCCCACAGCTCTCACGCAGTCTTATCAACCATCCGTTTCTCCCATTGCCAGCCCTCACGCAGCAAATCCATCCACGACCTCCCACGTCCTTTCCTTCGTCTGCCTTCACGCTACTCCATTCTCACACTTCTGCAACTCCATCCTTTTGCTTTCACTCGCCCTTTAAAACTGCCATCTCTCATCTCTCTCCACGCAGCATTCAACTGCGTCCTCCATCTGCTGCTCCAAGCTAATTCCAGCAACTGTTGCGTCCTCACTTCCTCATCGACCCTCTCCCTGATATGCACGATCAATCCGTTGCTGTCATTGCAACTCCCTCTTCAAATCTGCTGCCTTCACTACAAGCCCACGCTGCCCCTTCTTGTTCTACTGTTGCTGTCCATCTCCTCTACGCAATCCCTCCATTCCGCTGCCAGCAAATTCGAAACCCCCGCAGTCTCCATCTTCACGTAGCCAGCTCCATCGAACCTACAAGTCGTCCTTGTTGCGTTCACCTCCATCAAGTCTTCCTTTGCTGCCGTCGAAAAGCCCTTCAACGTACCTGCTAGCAAACCAAAAAAAACATTGGATTTCTTTTTTAGCGTAGGTGTGTGGTTTTATTATTGTAGGGGTATGTTGGATCGATTTTTGTTTGATCCGAGTTTTATTTAGTTAGGATTTAGATTTTTTTTTTAAATTTTCCATTAGGTGTTTGGTTTTATTTTGATTTCTTTTAGTCATTTAAATTTTAGCTCTGTTCTATTTCATTTCTTTTTTAATTTTAGAATTTCAAATATCAAAAAATAAAAATAAAAATAAAAAATAAAATTAAATTTTAAAAATTCTTTAAAAGGCATAAAGATAGGATTTGAGTTATTTTGTCTAGTTTTTTCATTTTAATTTAAAATATATATATATTTTTTCATTTATATTTAGATTTTGGTTTATTTTTGACTTTAATAAATATTCAAAAATAATAAAAAATTAAAAAATCCTAAAAAAACATAAAAGTTAATCTTTAGGATTTGATTTATTTTTGATGAGATTTTCTATAAAAATTAATTAAAAATAAAAATATTTTAAATTTACAAACAAACAAACAAAAATAAAAAATTTGAAAAAAAAACTAATTAAAATTGGAAATCCCTTTTGATGTATTTATGTGGTGTTAGTATTTATCATTTTACCATAGCTAAATGTGCATAGATTTTATCTGAAGATTACCTGTCTGAAAGTGGTGATTCATTTTATGAACTAGTTAGCATTTAAATTTTATAGTTATTTAAAGCATTTGATCTTTGAAGTTTAATTGCTAAAGCTTTGTACATCTTTTGAATATCTTGCATCTGGTGAAATTAATCATTGCTTGGATTATATAATGCTCGTTACATGTTGGATATTTTGTAAATATTTTCAAGCAATCATTAAATTACTTCATAAGCAGCAGCAGTTAATTACTTCGTTTTCATTAACTCCATAAGGCACTGGTCCTGAGCATTTAAAGATCTAACCAAATTCTAAAATCGATCAAGTGCTTGTTCCCCCCTGCTGTGTCTCCAAAGCCAGCTGGTTCCCAGTTGATCTTCCTTTTATCCATAGGGTCTACCCCCCTTAGCCTCTTTCAGGGAGACAGCGTAAACGAAGAGATCGGGGATCAAGGTGACGGCCTCCGGTCTGAGCGCTCTCGCGCTGCCTGGACAATCTGTGCGACAACAGGCCCAAAAATGTGTGTATGATCCATGAGCTGGCTCAGCCAGTTCGGACCAGTGTGTACCAGTTTGGTACCAAACCAGTCCCCTGGTCCGGTTTGTTGGCCAAGTTGAACCAGTGCCCTATCCAATCGGCCTGTTTGACCAATCCTAGGTTAGACCGGGCTGGTTTTTTAATCATTGTGTTATATACCTAGGGGTGGTAATATCGGGTACAAAGGGAGGTACTAACTACTTGTGGTCCCTTACATGATATGGGTTAACCACCTTATTTATTACTATGGCCCATTCCATTATTACATTATTACCTTGGGTACCTCCCTTTGAAGCCCATATTATCCCCCCTAGATATATAACACATTGATTAAATCCTTTATAGTTCAACCAGCAAAACTGTCTTGCTTTATATTTAGTTTATAGAACGTTGGACAGCCTTCAAAAACCATGGAAGTTCCCAGTTGACAATAATGTTGACATAATGCTGAGTAAAGAATACCATTTGCCAGTAAATACCATCAGCTTTTATTCACTTTTTTCCTGGGATTATCAACAGATTTAAGATCTTCTCCCCTATTGACCTAATATTGATTCTGAGTTATTGAAATAATGAAAAGATGATGTTTGTGTTAGCTCCTGGTGACATGTTTTTTCCCAAATGTAGGATTTTATTACAACACTGCCTACAGAACAGCATTCTATTGCTGTTAATATGCAGCAATCCTTTCTTTAGAGCCTAGACCCGTTCCATGCATTTTTCAGGCCTTCCAAAAGTCACCTTTAACCCTCATGATAATGACCTGAAGGTCCTCATTAAATGCTTTGCTATAACAGGACCAGCTTTGGCCAGCAAGTAGAAAGGTCAACTTAAGGGGAAACATTATACACTAGAATACACAGTCAGAACATTGTCTCCCTTCTTCAACCTGCATGCAGACCCTAAAACACATGTGGCCTGTGAGCTGGCTCAGCCAATTCACAATGCGCTCAGCCAGTTCGGACCAGTTTGTATTTGTTTGGTACCAAAACAGTCCCCTGGTCTGGTTTGTTGGCCAAGTTGAATCAGCGCCTTATCCGCTCAGCTGGTTTGACCAGTTCTGAGTCAGATTAGGCCGGTTTTTAAAACAATGGTCCCCAGAAGCATTGGAAACATTAAAGATCACAAGAAATGATGGCCAATGCTATGATGGAACTTTAAATTAAATTATAATTTACTAAGCCTAAGACAACACCACACTCGTAGACTTTATGTTGACAATTTGTTTTCCTCCTAACGGAATTTACATATTAAATGATATCCAAAAACTCTTGACAAAATAGGTAAATGTTCCTAATGCATTTTTAAAGCTTACCAACTGAAACTGTGAAGCATATTTATCCTAAATAATACAATAAATGCATATATCTACTAAATAACCCATTAAGAACATACCCCTACTACTTAGTACAATAAAAAGCACTACTCCAAGCCTTATTCTCATGTTTCTTATGAGAAATGTTGTGAACAGAAAGACATAAACATGACAATCAGGAAAATGCTCTATAAATTTGGTTTTGTACAAAGGCATTCCAAATTATTTTCTGGCTAAAGAATTATAGAGGCGTTTTTAATTTGTGAACAACATATATCCCTAAATTAAAACAATACTATATATCACTGCTTTCACATAACATAAGCCAACAATCGAAAATTAAAACGATAGACAAAATAGGCAACGGAGAGTAACATAGCAAATAACTATAAACAAGCTGTTATCCTGGACTTACCATTTCTTCCATCAACTGCTTATCTTGGAACGCAGTGCGTAAGGTATAAAAGTCAATATATATGCCAGCACCTAAATCCCAATCCGCGATCTCTGACTTGTGCTCTTCCATGATACTAACAAGCCTCCACACTTCAGAGTGTTGAGCTGTGTAAAGAACAAAATATCAATCCAAAATGTAGTCCCAGAAACAAAAAGGAACCCTGAGTAAATATGCAAATATGTACAGCATCTAATACATATCCAAGTTAAGTGAAAACGGCAAAAAAGAAAAAAAACTTTTCTCAACCAGCAAACAGCATTTCTAGACAGTTAAATTATCTTTCTCCATTTGTAATTTCCCCTTAACCAGAGTCCACGTTGTAATAGCTACAGAATTGTAACTGTAATTTGTTTTAATATCCTTAGAGGCACTTTTACTTTCGTGGTTAATGTTCTAAACTGCTCTCTGGTTAAATCAGTTAATAAGAGGCATGATGTCACTGAACATTTAAGGATATGCTTTAATAAAATGTAAGCATTTTGATGAAGATAGTCAAACAGTTAAAAGTTAAAACCTTAGAAAAAGTAGATTGAAGTATTTCTTATTTCTTCTCAATTCATCTCCACCTCAGCCAATAACATCCCGGCCTTCATTTGCTTAATAATTAAGGATACCCTTCTACCACTATAAATACCTAAACTGAGTGCCTACTTTTGTTAATACGCAAAATTCTTGTGTTGCTTCCTTGCCAGTGCACAAAAAAGAGTAGAAATTGCTCATCTAACAACATATTTCAGTTTCCATTAACTCAGTCACCCTATGTAGCAAGTGCGTTGGGTCCAGAGAGGAACTCAGCCTCCTTCAAAGCAATTCAATTTTCATTAGAAGCTGCACAGAGTAAATATATGCCATTTTTCTATGTGCACTCCAGAAAACATTGAACTGGCAGCCTTTTTCTAGACCTAATTTGGGCTGTGTTTCTCAACCAAAATGCCATTATCCTTACCATACCAAACCAGCCTTTCTTCATTGAACGGGCCAGTTTGGTGTCAAACCAACCGGTTTTGTAGAATGCTATCAAGGACCCTTTGAATGCAATTTTTTTTAAAGAAATGATTTATCACTGGGGAAGCCTATTATTTGACCGAATTGCCATACTAATGCTAAGTGACAATGTCTTTATCTTTCATTTTCATCTTTTTACTTAAATTTTTGCAATTACCATTAATTGACTCAAGATGTTTGAGAGTGGTTCCGAACTCACTGGATTTCATATGGAGAAAGTAGAATTTTAGATCCCACTCAAAATCCAACAGACTTAACTGTTTTTTAGGATTTCAGGATTGGGGAGATTGCAATGTTTCCACTGGATTTTGTCATGTACGAGGGTATGGAACTAGCATTTAACCAATATATATCGATTTTAACCACGGATCTACCAAGAACCGAGAGGGATCAAATATCAAACTTGAAAAAAGATTTACACGTAAAGAAATTTAATCCCTTTTAGTGCTTGGTAAATATGTGATTAAGATAGATCAATTTTGGTAATTTTTCATTGCTTGAATTGTATTTTTGATAATTTATCATTATTAATATTTTATATTAAAAATTGAATGAGTTACACATTTTCCTCTTATTAAGAAGTAACTACATTATCTTACCTTTAATTGCTTTTTCCTTTCGAGCATTGAATATTTTACTAAGGTAAACATTACTTTCAAGCCTTTCACTGATTTTTAATTGTTTATTTATATAACTATTTAATTTTTGTTATTTTGGGATCAAATCTCAAACTTGAAAAAAAAAATTACAAGTCAATTAATCCCTTTTAGTGTTTGGTAAATATGTGATTAAGATAGATCTATAGTGATAATTTCATTGTTTAAATTGTATTTTTGGATATTTTATTATTATTAATATTTTATATTAAAAATTGAATGAGTTACACATTTTCCTCTTATTAAGAAGCAACTATATTATTTTATCTTCAATTATGTTTATATTAAAAATTGAACGAGTTACACATTTTTCTCTTATTAAGAAGCAACTACATTATTTTACCTTCAATTATGTTTTCCTTTCGAGCTAAGGTTAACATTAATACACATATAAAATATATAAACACACTTTCTGTAGGAGAGAGAAAGTTCATACTAAAATATATTAGTTAATATTGATATTCAAACTGTTTATTTAAGTTCTATATTGAGATATTTATAAGAGAATAAAATTAAAACAAAAAAAAAAAAAAAATTATATATATATTATATATATAGATATATAAGTTATATTATATGAGAATATTTATAAGAGAAAAAAGATTTTATTTTTTTATTATTTATCTCTATAAGTTATATAAATTATATTAGTTAAGATACAAATCAAAATATTTTATTTATTACTTGAAAAGTGAAAGTGACAAAACAACAATTGAGTTAATTATTGTGTTAATGGATTTTTAACTGTTTATCTATATGGTTCTTTATTTTTTGTTTTTTTTGTTTGGCAGGCATGAGCTAAAATTATTTTTATTATTTTTTTGATGATGTGACATACTTACACATGCCCCTCATACTGGATTGTAGAATGAGCTATTTTATTTATTACTTGAAGAGTGAAAGTGAAATATCAAAAAACCTAGTAGAATGGAAGTGAAATATCAACAATTGAGTTAATTGTCGTGTTAATAGATTTTTAATTGTTTATTTATATGGTTATTTAATTTTTGTTTTTTTTTGTTTGGCAAACATGAACTAAAACTATTTTTATTATTTTTTTGAGGACATGATATATTTACATATGCCTCTCATACTGAATTGTAGAATGAGCTATTTTATTTATTACTTGAAGAGTGAAAGTGAAATATCAAAGAACCAAATAGAATGAAAGTGAAATATCAATAATTGAGTTAATTGTTGTGTTAATGGATTTTTAATTGTTTATTTATATGGTTATTTAATTTTTGTCTTTTTTGTTTGGCAAAGATGAACTAAAATTATTTTTATTATTTTTTTGAGGACGTGACATACTTACACATGCCCCTCATAGTGGATTGTAGAATGCCGCTCAATGACTTATTTTATTTATTACTTGAAGAGTGAAAGTGAAATATCAAAGCACCAAGTAGAATTAAAGTGAAATATCAACAATTGAGTTAGTTGTTGTGTTAATGGATTTTTAATTGTTTATTTATAAGGTTATTTAATTTTTGTTTTTTTTGTTTGGCAGACATGAACTAAAATTATTTTTATTAATTTTTTGAGGACATGACATACTTACACATGCCCCTCATACTAGATTGTAGAATGAGCCTCTCAGCTCAATCAAGAGCACCAACCCCTCTATGTACCTTGACGCATTGATTGTTGAACTCCTTTATCGTGATCCTACTAAAATTGTATCCATCACTCAAACAAAATCTTGACTTGACATGCTAAGTTTTTTCTATCTTATTTTAATCCTTAGAGGGCAATAATGACGACAAAGATCCCAATACATGCAAATATTTTGATGATATGTAGGATTTGTTGTAGCGTGATCTTTTTTGGATGCTAAAAACCATCTAGGGCCTATTTGTTGATGTATTTTCGATTCAGAGATAGATTGCACTCAGTGCTATTTTGGTTATGTGCACACTTACATGCTATATAAATGAGAACGTTTGCTTATTTGCGTATCAATGGTTTGGATTCATATGAATGCACATGAATATATACGCTTTGCTTTAAAATTTTAATATTTTATGTGTTTTTGGTTGATTGGTCTTTTGGTCCAGTTTCTTTACTGGTTTTGGTCTAGTTTTGGCCAATCCCTGATCCAGGGGGGTCTACCAGTTCGATGACTAGTCTAGTTCTGGTAACATTGTTGTCTGGTTTTCAGCTAGAGCTTTGAACTCATGAAACCTAGTAAAGACTTCATCCTTGGTCTTAAGAAGTAGATCCGAGTCTCGCAAGAGAAAACATCAATAAAAGAAACACAATACATGCTTCATGTTAACGAAACCACTGAAATCAATGCACAAACATTCAAATGTACTAGGTCTAGAATCCCCTTAGACCTATGCTCTCTATTTGGGAAAGTAGACTCAGTGTGCTTGCCAAGCATGCACCATCTACATACACCATACTACTCAATATTGAACTCTAGAAGACCTATGAATATCTCCCTAAGAATAAGTCCTAAGATGAAGGTGTGTCGTCCTCTTGTGCCACAACTTGCACAAGTTGTCATTGTTATACACCAAGTCCTAAACAAGTTCACCCTACACCATGTACCAACTACCTTTTCTAACCCCTATTACTTGAGCTATATCTAGGCTAGAATCCTTCAGCTTGATGAGGAGTCAGTTCTTGAACTCAATTACAAATCCATTATCATCCATGACCAACATTGAAAGAAAATTCTTCCTAGGACCTGAAGACAACAAGACATCATCAAAATATAAAGAATTCCCTTACTCGAGCCGGAAGGGAATAGTACCAACTCTTGCTATTAGGTACTTGGCATCATTACCAAGCTCAACCTATACTCCTACATCCTGCTTCTTGAAACTAGAAAACAAATATCGAGCTGATGGCATATGTCGAGATGCCCCCCTATCCACCTACCACGCATCCCTCAAAATCACATTGGTGGAAAGGCAAGACATCATCGAAAAATCTTTCTCGAATTTGGAAACAAATTTGTTCCCTTGAGATTCTGCAAAGATTGATAGCTACTTCTATCATTGCTTCCATTTACCCTTGTTCTTTATAGTTTAAACACTTTGATGCATAAGGATCGTGCTTATGACAAACGAAGCACTTGATTTTACTCAAGTCCTTTCCTAAATGTGAGGTTGGCTCCTCAATCTTTCCATTACTCTTGTTGGATCCTTTACTTCTACCCTTATTTGACTATCCAAATAAATCTACATTCTCATCACCACCCTTATTGTTGGCCTTTAACTCCATCCAAGCCTTCTCCTAGATATAGTGATCTCAAGGCCTCTCAAAATCAAGAAGATTTCCCAAGACCAAATACCTTTGACAAATGGTTCCCATGAAGTTAGGAAACCATTTAGTGCCATGTTCACTAGCTCTACATCGTCAACCTTCTCTCCAACTGCTATCCAACTGCTACAAGTTGATCATGAATTTGCATGATATTCATAAGGTAATTGGTGGTTGTGTCTGAATTGATCATCTTTATGCATCTAAGTTTGTTCTACAATATCATCATTGACTTTGGTAAAGACTAAGTAGGGTATCAAACATCTCCTTCGTAGTCTTCTTCTCGGATACGTGGGAGCAAATGGTCCTTTATGGCATCCAAGATCATTTGCTTGGCCTTCCCTTCCTTCTTTTTTTTGCGATACCAAGTGTTGAATTTTGTAGCTATGGTTGATCTTCTTAAGTATTATTTTAGCCCTTAAAATGCATGTAATGATTAATGTAAGACATGTACTTCATGTTAGTTTCAAATAGAATAAAATTTCAATTTTAATTATGAATTTTTCCCTCCAAATATAAGGTCAGCTCCAGCCTACTTAAGTCGGCCCATCCCCAACAATCACACCACTTGACAAGCACCTTTGTTCACTATATAAAGGCAATTCGTCCACCACTTTTGGGCATCCAATTCAATCACTTTTGAGGAAGAATTTGGATCATCTAGGGCACTATTCTGATCGAGATAAAGACGAATATCTTAGATGGCATAACGACGAATTTCTGAGATGGCAGCAAGACAAATTTATGAGATGGTAGCAAGACCAAATCTTTGTGGAAGGGCGCAGAACAAATTCTGAGGTAGAAGGGCTGAACTGTTTGGGCAACAGATTGACTTGTCTAGAGGGCAGTTTGACCAAGTGTGGCCAAGGTTATGTTTCTAGTCATTTTGACTTAACATTTGACTTGAAGAATTAGATGTATCTCTATTGACTTCAATAATTTCTCTAAGGAAAAGGTTGTTGGGTTTTTCCCTCATGTGGTTTTCCCAGGGTAAAATTATTGTTTCTTGTTTGGTTGTCTCTTCATGATCCTATCGGCATTTTGTTTCTAATGTTGAGATCTTCTGTGTAACTGCTTTATGATGAATGTGAATGCAAGAAAGATTAACCCAAGAAATCATGAGTAGTAATTATCACTTTAGAAGATCTTTGAAAATCCAACATGATATCAAAGCATATGGTTGAAGAGCAGCCTTGACAAAGTAAGTGCAGGCTAAATCCTCTTGCTAGAGCAGCCTTAGCCCTAGTCCTCTCGCTAGACAAGAAACCTAGTTTATGACAAATTTACAAAGATTTGAAATAAGGGTCGAAGAAGTCTGGAAAAATAGGCCGAAACTACCTCAATTTAACCTCAGGTAGGTCAAGAGAGTGCCAATTTGGGAATATCCAAATATTGTGCTTATAATAAAATAAACCCTCATCTATTGCACGGTTTTCCCACACTAGGTTTTCCGGGGACTTTTGTCCAAAAACAACGATTTCACTTTTATTGTGTGTGCTCATTTTTTTAGTCCCAGTGCAGTTTTTGCAATGCATTTTATTTTTGGTCAAAATTGCAGTAGAGATTTTATTCGTTGTTTCTCATAATAGCAAATAAACTGCACAATAATATTCAATTAAAAGAATAATTTCCAGCTTTTGCAATAGTGAAAATTTCTCTTGGTATCAGAGCAAGTTTGAAGAAAGATCAAAAGCTCAAACGCGAAGGAGAAATTTTGCAGCTTCAGAGGGAGTCTCTAAGCAAAATTTATGGATTTGCACAAAACACCAACAGGGAGTGCGAATTAGGAGAGGCAGGGATTCGATTTTCAATTTGCAGGCAACAAAAAATTCGAAGAGCCTCAATTGCAGTGATTTGCAAGCAGTGGTGTTGTCGGGAAGCAGTTCCAATGAACAGATAGTAATTTCATTGAGCAGACCTAGGCACAGATGGTTTGCAGCAGCAGATCAGCGTTGGGTGGAAGAGAAAAAGCACATGGAGGAAGAAGTTTTCCAGAATTTCCCTTAGGGCTTCCAGATCCAGTTTTCTGGAGGAAATACGAGATTTGTTGTAGCAGAAGGCAGTAGCTAGGAAGATCTATGCATTCCAAGAGGGAGTGCAAGTAGCAGAGTAGGAAGCCAAACATGAAAGGGAGGAGATTCTTGTTTATTTTCCCATATTTAAGTTTTGCAGAAATGACCTTAGTCGGACTTCGAACTCAAGATAGGCTTGATGGAACCTCTAACTATTGTATCTGGAAAGCCAGAATGACTTTCCTGCTAGATGAGTATGGTCTTAAGATGTATGCAAAAAATGTAGTAGCCATACCTACAAATCAGCAACAGCTAGAGAACTACAATAAGGAGATGGCCAAGGTGAAGAGGATGATCCTCGATGGAGTTCGAGATCATATAGTCCCGCATCTAACTGGTAAGAAAACTTCCAAAGAAATGTGGGATGTTGTCGCAAAGCTTTTCAAAGATCCTTCCGAGAACCAGAAGATGTTCTTGAAATAGAAGTTGAGGACCACTAGGATGTAGAAGGGTGAAAGAGTCACTCCTTATCTCACCAGAATTCAGAATGTCCAAGATGAGCCTGCAACAATTGGAGAGACACCTCTCGACAGTGAGCTAGAGCGTACAACTCTCAACGGTTTCAACAAGTTGTGGGCAACGTTCGTTCAAGGTATCATTGGACGAGATCAACTACCTAGATGGGAGTGGAGCGATTTCACTCAGGAAGAGATAAGGCTTACTCTTGTAGAGAGAAATATCAACAGCAACAGTAGTAAAGGACCAAAAGGTATGAAAGATGAGGAGAATGTAGCCCTTGCATCTAAAGGGAAAGAGAAGAAAGGTCCCAGTGAAGGACAAGGCTCAAAGGGAGGAGAAAAGAAAAAGAAAGATATGTCGAAGATCAAGTGCTTCAAGTGTGGTGAGTTTGGTTACTATTGTATCCAATGTCCCAAGAAGAAGAAGGACGAGAAAGAGAAGCAGGAGCAAGCAGCAGCTTGGGCAGAGATCGATAATTTGTCCAACAAGTTGGAGGACAAATTCCGCTGGTATGCAATTATACCTCAAAGAGAGAGGTGGGGAAATCTTAAGCTCTAGTTCCCAGAGTTACAAATACTTGGGCACGATCCATTGAAGATAACATTAGAAAGATGTTTCTTCACGAATCGTTACCTTAGCTACAGGGGCCCATATCATTTCAGTAGTAGATGGATCAGCTTGTTCAGCATGGCGCAGTCAGATTTTGAGGGACAGTTGCAAAACTAGTTGTAGTCAATTAATTGAGGGGTGCACAACCAGTCAAGGCATAGACAATTACTCAGTAGGCAGTGCAAAGACTAGTTGTCGTCAAAGGCTCAGGAGACAGTTACAGAGCCAATGGGACACAGTAGATTCAGAGAATGGTTCTCAATTGTAGGAGCAACAACAGCATGAGTTCAGTTGCAACGCAGAGTTGGCAATAGTGTAGGATGGCAAAGTGCAGTGTCAGTAGCAGCACAGATGCAGGATGGTTCAACAACATGGTTAGCAGTGAATCCAAGTATGCGCAGTAGCTTGGTGCATAATGACAGATTGTTACAAATTTCAAACGTCAGCAACATGAGGGAAGATGTTATGGGAGAGAATACCTTCCTCACTAAGAGGGAGTGTTAGTTTTTGTAGCATCGAATAGGTGTTCTAGTCTCGATTTGTGTCAGAGAGGCTAAGAACACTAGATCTTCAAAACCCAAAAAAAAGTTTCGCGAGAAAAGCTTGCGAAACACCTTAATTAAATTAATTAACCATCATTTCAATTTTTCCTAAGTCTAACTTAGGAAAATTGGTTAGTTAATAGTAATTAATTAAGGAAACGTGAAAGTGTTCTAAAAACTCTCACGGATTGAGTTTGAGATGATCGTAGTCGTTGATGGAGATCTAATCATGGTCGTTGGTTCACCAACGAGAGATTATAAGAGCAAGTCGATGTGCATGGAGATAGATACATTAAAGTAGAGGGAGATCAAGGAGGATCGAATTTCCCAGATAAAACAAATTCAACGCGGGGAAGAATTCGAGCCATAGATCGAGTAGCAGAGGCTAAGGAACAGCAACAGAGAGATTTCGAAGGATCTTTCTAGTTCCGGAGAAATAGTAGCAGAGAGGTCGAGTTATTCCACTGAAGGTTGTGGAGGGACCTTCACAAAAGGCTCAAGGAGGTAGTTCGATTCAGCTAAGGAGAGGGTCGATTTAGGTGGTAGAGGCCAAGATAATTATCTAGGAGGCCAAGCGAGTCACTTCCAGAGGCAGAGAAAGGCAAAGCTACAAGATTTAGCGAGTTCTAGAGGCAAAGTGAGTAGAGCTTGTGTAAGAACTGTGTAGAGGCTCAAGCAGGGGCAGTTCGAGTAGCCAACTTTGCCAGATTTCGGAGTCGAGATCAGTTGTGGAGTTGAGGCATTTGCCTCACAGATATTTTGGCCACATATTTACTGATGGATTGCCAGTTTGGGCATCCAGATATTGTACTCAGATTTTGTTGTTGCATATAATAAAATAAACCCTCATTTGTTGCATAGGTTTTCCCACATTGGATTTTTCCGGGGACTTTTGTCCAAAGACAACGGTGGCATTTTTTGTGTGTACACTTTATTCTCTCAGTTCTAATTTATTTTTCGCAATGCATTTTATTTTTGGTGAAAATTGCAGTAGTGATTTTATTCGTTGTTTGTCGTATATTGCACATAATAATATTCAGTTATAAGAATAATTTCCAGTTGCTGCAATAGTGAAAATTTCACATAATCTTGGTATTGGAACCTTGATCTATTGTTGTGCAAGAAACACACATGCCATCAAAGAAAATCCAAGTCACAACATCAATTTAATTACCCATTAGAAAGCAAGCAAGCTAGGTGCAAGGATATCTTTCTTCATATCCTAGTCATATAAAGCAATCAATAAATAAATAATATTTCTCAAGGAAGAGGATGTATCTCCACCTCATCAAGAGCATAAGCAAGTTGCTCAATAAGCTTGAAAATGCGATGTGGTTTAGAGCACACAAACTTGATCTTCTTTCCTAATCTATGGCATCGAAATCTTTGATAGTGATGCTTTGTGGAAGACATGCACTAAGTGGATGCATTGTCCATAAAGCACAAGGACAAGCTATCAATATCATTTCAATCATTAAATATATTATTCATCTTGTGATTATCTGTAGTAGCAACATTCTTACCTCCATCTTGTCAATCTAGTGGTGGTGATCTTGTAGAATTCTAGAAAAGTAATGTCTATTTTTGTCCAAATCCATCTAGGTGTGTGTAGGTAACAACATAGAAATGCACTTAAAAGTAAATTTTCCATAGAAATAATGGTGGATGTAAGGGGCATTGTGTGGATATGGTTCATATTCTTGGACTTCATGCAGTGGAAGGAACAATGATCACCGAACCCACAAAAAACACATCATTTCATCTAGACACATAATTTCATCTAGACACTAATATAAATTTTAAAAAAAGTATAACCTCAAATTCCACATTAAAAGCATTCATTAGTCTCATCCTTGAGCAAGCTTGCACAATTGCACCACTAGCATTGCATCATGATATCGTAATGCACGAGCCTACACCATATTTACATGTACCAAATCTGATTGTGCTACATTGTGGTAGAGAGAATTGGGAAGGAGGGATGGGTTGTGTCGGAGTCATGATATTGAGAGTAGGTTGTTGAGCAAGAACAAAGCTAATAGTGTTCTACAATGCAAGAAACTAGGGAGGCACCAATAAGTTCGAAGGAGGTTTTTCAATATTGAATATTCAAAAAGTCTCAGGTAACTTAGGACTTCTTCCCTAGTTATTGACATGCGGATGTGGATACAGAATATTCAAAATCCATAGTGGACAATTTTCTGGCAAATGATTCTAGTGGAAATTGTTGAAGAATCTAAGGCAATTAGATTAATAAGATTCTTCTCACCATGATAACTATTTGTGAGGTACTTTTATTTTTTCTTATTAGCACAATCTTTGCTTGTTAATATTAGAGTGTGTCTTCTTAGTTCATCAAATAGTTACCAAAACAAAAGAGACAAGAACATTAGATGTTCGCTTTCTGCCAGGGCCAAAACCTCTCACTCTTTGAGAGGAGAACCCACACAAAATTCTTCTTAGAGAGATTCCAATTGATGAATACCAAGACCATGACCCTCAACCTATTAGGCCACTCCAAGACCAAGACACCAATCCTCTTCTTTGTCACTGTTGAGATCATCATCATCACTGCTGCTACACCGAGGTCGCCATTATTGCACCACTAAGGTTATTAGAGATGCACCATCACTAAGATCATTGTTGCACCTTTATTGAGATCATTGGTGCACCTTCACTGAGATCATTGTTGCTCCTTCACTGAGACCTTTACCATAACAAAGAGATCTCTATACTAAGATATGTATATATATACATACGAGAGTTGCACCGAGATCTTCATCATGACCTTGTCTTCATCAAGACTATGACCAAGACCATGACTACCACAATACGAGATCATGACTGTGTCTAGTATGTCGAGAGTGTATTACTGTGGGATCACTGAGATCCTTCTCATCTCAACTATGTCGAGACTGTTATTGTGTCCTCTCCCTGCATCAAGATCTTCATCATCACAACTATGCCAAGACTGTGACTGTGAGACAGTGATCACCAAGACTTGTGAGGAGGCCAAAACCTCATCTCTGTGGTATCCATCCAAAAACCACAAAGATAGCCTCATCCTACACCATGGACAGACTTCTGAAATATCTCATTGTGGCATACGAAACCCTTCCTGTGACTGCCCTCTCTTCTTGTGACATCTGAAATCTTCCTGTGATAGCGTTCCGAAAGCTTCAAATGAATCTAAGTTCTGTTCGTTTTGTGGTGACCCTAGCCGCACATTAAGAGTGGTTTGCCTCTATATTTGAGCCGACATATATGTTGAACGAGTGTGTCTCTATAGGTGAGCCGACATGACTTCTTTAGCTATTTTGGAGGTCGATTTCTTCAAAAGGGATTGTGCTTGTCTTTTGGAGGGCTTCTTGACATTTTTATAAACTTGTATACATTAAACATAGGCTCAAGAAGAGCTTCTTCATACATGACATTGACTCTTTGACTTAATAATAAATCTTAAGGCTCTCAATGGAAGCCAGTAACAAATAAACCTCTTGCTCATGAAACTTGTGTAGCAAGGCATACAAAAATTATTTCATTTCTTTTATTTCATCATTTACAAAAATCATGTCACTATGAAGACTGAACCTAGTTACACTTTCTTCAACACTCCATCTTAACTAGGGAGGTATTCATAATGGTACTTGGTCATCCTCGATCTGAAGAATTTCTCACAAGAAGAATCGGATTGGTAACCAATCTGTATAGCATCATAGTAACCAACATTGTTTCCATAGCAAGGCCTTGACTAGCAACTCTATCTCTCATCAGATCAGAGCACAATGTTGGGGAGACCAATGACTATAGACACCTTCATCATTGTCTCTCAAAGTACATACCCACCCGGGTGTTCACTGATTATGACCTTCTAGGAATATTCTTATCTTGGGTTCCCAACCCTCAAAGAATATCGGTCCTCTAGCCTACTCTTGTCTTGGATGCCCTACACATCCTCAAAGAGCATCAGATGCCAAATGATTACCGAACCCTCCATTCTTTCTTCCCAAGTGAAGAAAAGAAGGTTGTGTCTATCTCTCCCTCTTAACTAGAGAAGATATGCCCATTCCTGTTAAGGAATGTACCCAAGTTCCCTATGACCAGGAACTTGCCCAAGCTCCCTCTCAATTAGGGACTTGTCAGAGCTCCTTCTTAACTAGGGGCTCTCCTTTTCAACGGCAGCTTCTTAGTGGGTCCTTCAACTACTTGATCAATTCTGTTTCCTTGATGTCATGAAATTCAGTCGAGCTTCTACCTTGTAGGGCATTAGCCACCCATCACTTTCCTTCATGGTTCGTCATGTCATTCCTTTCTGTTGAAGAATCTAGGGAAAATGTGTGTAGTGTGATTCTTCGTTACTTTGATAACAATTTGTGGAGTATTTTTACTTATCCTTATCAGCTTATTCTTCTTCTTATTATTATTAGTGCATATGTGTGTACTTCATCAAATTGCTACCAAAACATAAAAGCAAGAACACAAGATGTTGCCTCTCTGCTAGGGCCAAAACCTCTCTTCTCTTGAGAGGAAAACCCTTTAGTGAATTTCTCTTATTGAAGCTTCTATTGATCAATGCCAAACCCTTGACCCTTGACTAGGAGATCCTCCAAGCACAAGTCAAGTCCTTTCAAGATCACTTCCTCTTGCAACACTTTATCTTCCTCCCTTTGGCACTTCTTCCGACAATTGTTGCAGACTTAGGGCAGCAGCAATGCAACCCTAATTCTTCGCACGTGTGAGTGATTCTCGTCACAAAAATATGTTAGACTTGTCTTCCTTTCTTTTCTTGCATACCCTTCTTCCACGCTTGAGAGAGAGGCCTAGTAGGCCTAGTTTGAACCCTAAACAATGAGATATGTGTGGTTGTGATAGTGTTGTTGTGATGACTGCAGTCAACCCTCCTTCTCTCGCACGTGTGACAATGATAAGCCCTAGAACAGACTTCTAAGGCTCGTTATTTCTTCCTTCCTTCGATAGGGTGAGAGGTCCTTTCGCTCATCTTGGGAGACCTTGTGAGCCTAGTGTCAAGCCCAAACAACACAAAATAATGGATTGCTTGTTCCTACTATCATACCCACAAATTTCTCCTCTTCTTCCTCGCATGTGTGACTGTTTCTAGCCCTAGGAACATCTTTACCTTCGTTGTCCTTCCTTCTTCCTTCGTTGCACCTTGGAGACCCTTTAGACTTCCCTTTCCTTCCTTCTTCCTTCGTTGCACCTTGGAGACCCTTTAGACTTCCCTTTCCTTCCTTCTCTCAGCTTCTTGTCTTCGCTTATTTCAGAGATCCTTGAATGCTTTTATAGAGGAGTGGATGGCCTCTATATATAGAGGTTTGTCCCTCCATTTAGGCCGACTTGTCAACTATTTGTAGGCCAACTTGAGGACTGCTAAGAGGTTGATTTGTTGAGCAGACTTCGGATAGTTTCCATGGTGGTGTAACATGCTTGAAGGAGCTTCTTGATGGTGCCATTGCATAAGAGTAGACTTGACTTTGCTTGGAGGTTTTTCACTTTGACTTTAATATATATTTACACATGGTGTAACTTTGACTTTAATATATATTTACACATGGTGTAATATGTCCTTAAGGTCTTCAACACAATTCCTTTGACTATTTGACTCACCTATAGCACTTTAAATAGTGCTAGACCTATTTCAATGAGCAAGAAACTCATTGACTTACATTATAAAAATAATTTTTTCTTGAATAAATACAAATATCAAAAGTACATTTATGAAGACCGAACCTAGTTACATTTCCTTCAACACTTTCTTCATGGAAAGTGGTTTTCTTGATACATATCTAGAACCTTCATCATATGGCTACTTCTTCCACATCATGTTTATTTCAGGAATTTCCATCCACCACATGAATGCTAGTTGTACTTGTACTTACAACTCTTGTTCCAGTAGCTTTGCGTGAACTCATCCAGATATTATTCAAGAAATCAAAACATCCTTCATCATGGCATCTTCCTGTAAGTATCAGCATCCTACATACATGTTGACACATGTCCCAAAGATATCCATTGTCAAGGGTCTCCATCTTTTCCAGACTTCCATCAGAGTCTTCATATCTTTCCAGGAGTTTTTCCTAGTCAAATCTTCTTGGGCTTTTGGATGGTGATTGCCTTTATCAAGGTTGTGTATCTCTCGATCTCTTCCTTCCTCACACATTCCATTCCCAGGAGCTTTCAATCAGAGTTCTTTAATTGTAGTCAACCACCTCATACTTTATATAAGGACATATTATGTTGACTTCATCTAGTGAGACTTATGCCTTCCTGCATCCTTTCAGAGGAGGAGATCCTTTTCCCTTGATCATGCTTCTCAAGACAGAAGTAGTGATCCATGTTACCTGCAACCATACGACATAACTTTATAATATCAAATACAAGCATACATACCTCATTTTACCTTTAGGTCATCTAGGCTTCTCCCAGTAGCTTCCTTCATTGAAAAGATCTTCAACCCCTTGATTTGCTTCATCTCTCATGTCATCATACCATCATCCCATGAACTCCACAAGTTGGAGTTTTTGATGAAACACTTGCTTCTTTTCTAGATTAGTGAACCCTCCGATGAGGATTCCATCAGAGAATCTTGAGGATCTTGTATATCCCCATCTGGGAGATGTTTCTTTTTTGACTTGATGCATGATGAGCCTTCTCCTAGATGACTTCATCATTTCCTTCAATGTTCAGAGGTTGCCAAGAGCTATATCTTTCGTGTTTGACTGCCATGGATTTTGTCCTTCATGATTCCCATGGTGATGTCACGAGCTCTTGTTTCTAATGCTTCCATGATGCCACGATGCATCTTATTGTCATGGCCATATCAAAAGATTGAGGAGCTTATGATAAGACCCTTTTGTGAGGGATACCATCTCAATCATAGTAGAGATCTGTTACTCCCTCTTTCCTTGGCCCTTTTCTTCAGCTTTTTCCATCTTTTCAGTGATATGAGCTTTTGTTCCATAATCTTTACATAGCATTGAATCTTAGCTATATTGTTTTGTCTTGTTTGAGGACCAAACTTCCCTTTCCTTTCTACAAATGTTCGAGTCCTTTAACCTTCAACACTTTTGGCCTCAACTTTCTTTTTCTATCTAGCATAGAGACCACAAGTTGTTAAATGAGGCAACCTTCTTGTTCATGGACATTTGTTACCTTGCTTATCAATTAGAACAATGATGATTATCTTCTTGTCATCTCTCCCAAATCTCCCAATTGAGATCTCATGAAGATATTCCTTCATTCTTGGATACCTTCAATTTTGTGTAGATCAGGTCTAAGTGATATGACCTTCTTTACTGCATTTTCAGAGAATATATCTTCTAGTATTTCATATATCTCTTTTATGTCTCCTCTCTTGCTACATAGGGATGAGAGGACCTTTGGCTGATTTCATAAGAATTCTATGAGTCCCTTGATCCTTTTACATGCATTCAAACAATGCCTGACCTTCAGAGTCTTTTCCATAGACATCAATGACTTCTCCTCTAGGGATTATACCTATCCTCCTTTCTTATGCAAGGAATTTCGATGAACCAACTGATTTATAGATCTCCTTGCACACACAAAGTCATTTAACCAAACTTGATTATAATATGAAAGACACTTACTTGACAAGTGAAGATGAGCTCCTCCACTTGATCACTTTGATGATTAGAGCTTCCTCTTGGATGATCTTCTTTCAGATGAAAAAGCCTTTCTTCAATAGAAAAGGTTACTCCTTATGATGAGGATGATTTGTTGTTTCTTCAGATAATCTTCTTCTAGGGTAAGGAGATGATCCTTGCTTGTGAAGATGACATTGCCTTTTCGTGTAGTGCAGATCAAAACTGCTTCTAGGGTCTCAACTTGATGAAAGCCTTGGTGGCCTTTTGATGATGACTATGGAGACAAAAGTTCTTGTTGTGGTAGACTGCTTCTTTGATCTAGGGTTTGATCCTCCAATGTAGATCTTGATCCTTTTGATATTCTTCAGCTTGCTTTGCTTCTTGAAACTTGATCCTTGAATGTTTCTTTTCTGCCCTTCCTTTGACTTCAACACCTTAGCTCTAATACCATGTTGAAGAATCGAGGGTAATTAGATTAATAAGATTCTTCTCGCCATGATAACTATTTGTGAGGTACTTTTATTTTTTTCTTATTAGCACAATCTTTGCTTGTTAATACTAGAGTGTGTCTTCTTAGTTCATCAAATATTTACTAAAACAAAAGAGACAAGAACACAAGATGTTGGCTTTCTGCCCAGGGCAAAACCTCTCACTCTTTGAGAGGAAAACCCACACAAAATTCTTCTTATAGAGATTCCAATTGATGAATACCAAGACCATGACCCTTGACCTATTAGGCCACTCCAAGAACAAGACACCAATCCTCTTCTTTGTCACTGCTAAGATCATCATCATCACTGCTGCTACACTGAGGTCATTAATATTGCACCACTAAGATCATTACAGCTGCACCATCACTGAGATCATTGTTGCACCTTTACTGAGATCATTGGTGCACATTCACTGAGATCATTGTTGCTTCTTCATTGAGACCTTCACCATAACAAAGAGATCTTTATACTGAGATATGTATATATATACATATGAGAGTTGCACCGAGATCTTCATCATGACCTTGTCTTCATCAAGACTATGACCGAGACCATGATTGCCACAATGCCGAGATTATGACTGTGTCTAGTATGTCGAGAGTGTATCACTGTGGGATCACTGAGATCCTTCTCATCTCAACGATGCTAAGACTGTGACTGTGTCCTCTTCCTGCACCGAGATCTTCATTATCACAACTTAGCCAAGATAGTGATTGTGAGACAGTGATCACCAAGACTTGTGAGGATGTTGAAACCTTATCTCTGTGATACCCATCCGAAAACCACAGATATAATCTCATCCTACACCATAGACAGACTTTCGAGATATCCCACTGTGGCATACAAAACCCTTCGTGTGACTGCCCTCTCTTCCTGTGACAACCTTTCGAAAACTTCAAATGAATTTGAGTTCTTTTCTTTTTGTGGTGACCCTAGCTGCATATATATAGTGGTTTGCCCCTATATTTGAGCCGACATGATATGTTGAACAGGTGTGTCTCTATAGGTGAGCCGACATGACTTCTTTAGCTATTTTGGAGGCTGATTTCTTCAAGAGGGATTGTGCTTGTCTTTTGGAGGGCTTCTTGACATTTCTACAGACTTGTATACATTAAACATAGGCTTAAGAAGAGCTTCTTCATACATGACATTGACTCTTTGACTTAATAATAAATCCTAAGGCTCTCAATGGGAGCCACTAACAAATAAACCTCTTGGTCATGAAACCCATGTACCAAGGCATACAAAAATAATTTCATTTCTTTTATTTCATCATTTACAAAGACCATGTCATTATAAAGACCGAACCTAGTTACACTTTCTTCAACAGAAATAGCAGCAAATAATCTCTTGAGGCTTTCAGGTAACAAGTCCACGAACAGATATGTAATAAAATGTTATAGCTATCATAAAACATACAATAGCATTTTGCCATATACATCTCAAAAAGACACCAAATGCATTGTATTAGAAAAGAATGGTCGGTCATAAGTGTTGAAATATGCAAGTTCGGTCTTCATAATGACATATGTAATCATGATTTTATGTATTTGATGTAAAGAGAAAAATAAAATATTTATTGTCATTCTTGAGGCATGGGTTTCATGCTCAAGGTTATTTGATTTATAGGTTAAGCACCCATTGAATGCTTCTAGGGCTTGTCTTTAAGTCAACAAGTCATGAGAGTCATTGCCATGTATGGAAGACCCCTTTGGTCATGTTACATATTGCAAAGAAAAAGTTATTTGAATCAAAATTGTGTCATAAGACCCTCCAAGATTAAGTCGGCCTACAAGAGATCAAGTCAACCTCATGAATGAAATTTGAACCCCTGGGAAGCCTATATATAAGAGGCATTCGACCTCATTTGAAGCACACAACAAGACATTCGTTCAAGCAAGAGAAGTGGTTCGATCTTAAGGACAAGAAGTCTAAAAAGCAAGCGAAGTTCAAGGAGAAAACTGGAATTGAAATTTTGTGTTTCTCTCTCTCTCTAAAGTGTAACAAAGTTGTGAAACTAACGTTGTAAAGTTGCATCAAGATAGAAATTGTGAAGCTGCATCAAGATCGAAGTTGTGTAGTTGCATCAAGATCGAAGTTGTGAAGTTGTGAAGTTGTGAAGTTGCATCAGGGTCGAAGTTGTGAAGCTACATCATGGTCGAAATTGTGAAGTTGCATCAAGGTCAAAGCTAAGAAGTTGCATCAAGGTCGAAGTTGGGAAGTTGCATTAAGGTCGAAGCTGTGAAGTTGCATCAAAGTCCAAGTTGTGGAAGCTGCTAAGTCGAAGTTGCAGAAATTGTTGTTGGGGATCAAAGTTGCTAAAGAAGTTGTTGGAAGATCGAAGTTTGATGCTGGTAGCTGGTAGCTGTGATCATCAATAAGGAAGGTTGACTTGGTCGTGGAGGGGTCTTGGTCAAGCGTCATAGGTCTTGGAATTCATCATTTGAAGTTCTATAAAAAGATAAGAGTTCTTGTGGGTTTTTCCTCTCAAAAGGAGAGCCTTTGGCCCTGGCTTCGTCTTGTCTCTCCATTCTTTATTGTTTGGTAGTTGTTTGATGATAAGAACAAAATAATAATCAAGTTGAAGAAGAAGCTAATCAAGATAAGTAAAAAGATATCACAAGCAGTTATCAATTTAAGAGAAATCACTTAATCTAGTTGCCCCTAGATTTCTCAACAATAAGAACTATTAGTAGTGAATTAAAAGGCACAATAGAGTCCTACAAACTATAATTCATATATGGTTTGAGCAAGTTAAGAATTTATCACACATCTCTCAGCACTCTAAGGTCTTCATTGTCTCAGCAATTTTAGAAGTTATCCACTCTATAAGTATAATATAAGTGTTATTTGGTTTCATGAACACATTTTTGAGGTATGACTCGACATGTCTTATGGAAGAAAGATGACTCAAATCAATATAACATTATAATAATGTACTAGCATAATCAAGTAGGCACATCATTAAGCTACATAATAAACATGGTAAAAATTCCATGTTATGCATTCAATAGAAACATATTTGGTTGTTGCTCTTTTCTATTTTCAACCAACACATGACAGATTCTAGGAATATTTTTAAGGGATGGATAAATTGTTATATGAATTGCACATGGAAAATTAGAAAGTGATTGTTTCCAATTTTGACTTGTGGGGCCTCTTTGTACTAAACAAGTTTGATTGTAAATCATTTATATTACTAAATGTGGACTCTGTTGGTAAGAAGAAAATGGTTAAATCCAACAATATTGAATTTGCACCATGTTAAGAAGTGGAGATTGACTAAATCCCTAACGCCTGATGATGTATTTAAGGAACGTAGCATGTGAGATCCCAAAAGTCAAAAAAAATAATAGTTCTAGCACACTTTGGTGTTCTAATAAAAAAACTTTCAACAAGAAACAAGAACACAAACAGGATCTAGAAATGTAGCCCTTTATTTATATTATTAACTGAAGAAAATAGTACATGCCCATACAATAATATCGGAGCCCCAACAATGGCATGCACAGCTGCTCATCAAATGAGGAAGCAAAGACATTGAAGCCCAATCGTGGACCCTAGATGAATCCACCAAAAAGATTACACCCACAGGGTTTTCGTCCCGGGATCAAACTAAAACTGGCCAAGCCAAGTTCTCAACAAAACACAATAAGATTGATAAACTCAAGATACCCCAAATTCCTAGCTCCTATCCCCTTTTCTAGGCTTGATGGACTTCTAGAAACCTTAGTTTATTGTTTTTCTTGAAAAGAAAAGGTAAATACCATGGGCAAATTACGTCCATTCTGATCATATCAAGAAAAAGGAATATTACAAATCCTCTTGCCCAAAGATTGCTTGCCCTCAAGCAATCCATTTTTATCCATAATAAAAGCATCTATATATTGATACCAAGATCCCATACAAACCTTCGACCAATCCTGCCCTCAATAGATTCACCTGCATCTCAATGGCACCTAAGTCCTGGGACTTGTGGGTTATGATACCATCTCAACCCTCCATCACTGCCCCGCGCCTAAGGGCCCACGCTACAATATGCCATTGGCTAAGAGTATCCTCCTAGGAATCATCTGATCAATAGTGTTCCAACTCATAATCTCTCGCCAATCCACCCCATGGTAAGGATCTAATGCATGAATGTCTGCACATGGAATCAATCTACTATGTTGATGTTGCTCGATGCTTAACTCATGTTACTCCACAGAGTCACCCAACATGATCCATTTGGAGAACTCTGCCCTGCTCTCCTTATTGTATAAAGGTGCATTAGTAGTGTCGCAAGCCCTATCTATGTACTCATGTAGAGGGTTGCTCTAGAACTCCCAACTGTACTCATCTTGCTGCCTTGTAAGGGACTTGAGATGTTTCTCTACACTAGACAACTTGGTACTCAACACATACCCCTATCAGCTCCTCAATTATTTTGTTCTCCTGTAAGACAGTGTCTCGGGTTGTCCGGGCTCTCTTCTTCAACATCATAAGCTCTGTCTTGAAATGCGTGATCTTTCCCTGAAACACCTCTACTGGCGATTTTGGTGCCTTGTTGAATGTCTTTGTACCTGTCTGCACTGAATGCCTAACTATCACAACTTCAACTTAAGCCTTTGACGGACTTTCTGAGAATGATTAGTCCTGCACATCATTTTTGTCATGCTCCCTCTCATGATCATGCTCATCCTATTGGTTTACTACTGTTGGCTCCTCACTCAAGTCCCCCTAGCCTCCTCCATTTTTGAAGACAATCTATTGTTCATCCTCTCTAGTTGTCAAACATAGATGCACTGGTGGATTGTTATCTATACTTGACTGCTCATATTCTTTATGGACATCCTCCTGGAAACCTATGGACTCAGTTGTATAGGAGTCTATCTCATCAACACCATTAGGTAGAATTTCCTCATGCACTTCTAAATGCTTGTCATCTTGCAAGTCTCCTTGAATAATATCACGCTACTGCTCACCATCCTAAAAATCAATAGACCCAACTATAGAAGACTCCCCATGATCTAAAGGAACCTCCTCTTGTTTTGTCCTTATTGACTCCTTCCTATCACCTAGACATGAACGATTAAGTGCCCAAGGCCCTTTGCAGATAAAGCATAGTCCTCTCCTTCTTAGTTCATTCTTGCTGCAGAATTTACTACCTTTGTTCTTGCTTCTTCCATCAATCGTTTTAAGCTCCTTTTTAGTCAGCACCCTTCTGACCAATTTTATGTTTTGCATGACCAACTTCTTGACTAGATCATAGGCGGCGAGTGATGCAATTAGTTCCTTTCTCCAAATGGTCAACAGTTTGGATCTTAGTATTTTGCAAATGTCAGCATCTCCTTCCAAGAATATGGAAATAATCCTTTGCATGCTTATTTTGACACGTTCTGGATGGGCTGATGTAATGTCCGTGTAAAAGTTCTCGAGCAACTGAAAGATTAAGTCGTCACATTCCAATTTTAGCATAAAGGTGCCAAAGTTGAACTCTGCCATGAGTTCTAAAATTTTGCGTCACTTTTGAAAGGTAGGATGCATCATGTCGTTCAACCCTTGAAAGGTTTCCACTATCAACTGCAATATCTCCCTCATGAGATCATTATTGTAAGGTGGTAGAGGTGATGTTAAACCTATGATCCTACTGAGACAAGAGATAATTGTGAGTCTAAATTTTTCACAAGGATGTTCCCAGAGTTTGGGTTGTATCAACGCAAGCATGGATGGCTTGAGAGCCAAACTAAGTTTCTTACTTTCTGGCTACCCCACCTCGAACAGACACATGTCTAATTCCTCCAACTTATGAAGGTCTATGACTATCTTTGTTCGTTGCAATTCACATCCAAGTGTGAAGAGCTTAGCCCCTCTTCCTTGTCCTTCCCTCACTTCCCATGGGTGCTTCTATTGCAAAATGACATGGACTTTTTTCGAGAATGGTTTGCTGCTTTGACCAATATTTTGGTATGAGGTATTGGTGTGTAAAGGACCATATATTTGCACTAGTTCATCAAGAAGTTTCTGGTTGTTTTCTAGGATCTCTTCAAGACAACCCGTCTTCTCACATACCAAAGCAGGAAAATACAGGAAGATTACATCAACATTTTGTCAGTCATGCCTAAATATTTCACTTCAGCAAATTTGGCCCAAAGATACTATAGTCACCAACTTGAATGAGTTTTTCACCTTTTTTTAGCAATCTTGGCAACTACTTCCTATAGAACTCCTAGTTTATTTTCAATGAAACTACCCTTCTATAATAATAAGAATTATTATTATTATTTTAACTATACAATCAAACCCTCTTTTTACCTTGTTTTCCCCTCTCTTTCTCTTCTTCTTCTTCTTCTTTTTTTTAAATACTTATAACCCCTTTGTATATGCTTTGTTATGCCCTTTATATTAACCTTTTATAACTCCCACAAATAAACCTTCTTGTATATGTTTTGCCCTTTATATTAAACCCTTATAACTCCTCCAATTGTAGTTTGTATGTACGCCCCACCTAGAAGATGTTCACCCTCTAATGGTAGTTCATTCCACCATATAACTATGGTTGCCAAGTCGAAACTTAGCATTCGAAAACTGCCAAGTTGACTGTGATGCGGCCCCCAAAAACGACTTCAACTACTCCACATTGAACATAGGGTTTCTCAGCCCACGATGACCTCTGCCTTGATCTCCTCTGCAAATGAGATGACAAATTTCGTCCCCCAACCTTGATAATCTTAGCCTCTCAACAAGTGTTATCAGTCCTCCAAGAAACTGTCCTTTGCCTTCAAGGAGATAGGCTCTCAACTCCTTCAGAAAACACAGGTCTGATCTATCAATATGGATAGAATACGGTCTTCAGCAAAAGATTAATTTCGACCTCCTTGGTATTTGATTCTTCAACAATCTTGATTCCTCTCTATAATGTGAATATGACCTCGGGAATTGTTAGACTAGTAGAGAGAAATGGATCCTTGGATAGAGTGTTAACTCAGGAATTTTGTCCTCTTATTACAGGTCAATGGTATAACCTCCAAATGATGGAAACAATGACAAAAATCTTTTCCAAGTGTTACAAGTCAATGGTATAACCTCCAGATGATGAAAACGATGCCAGAAATCTATTCCTAGTGTTGGCCACCAAATGTATAATTCAGTCCTCAATCAATGAGCTCGTCCACCTAAAAACAATAATGAGTTTCAATCCTCCGAAAGATGATGGACCAAATCTGACAAAAGGGAAACTTGGCCTACTAAGCCAAATGGAATTCGGCCTCCAAACACAAAAGGAAATTCGACCTCCAGACACAAGAAATTCGACCCTCAAAACCAATGCAACTCAATCTATCTTATGTGGTTATCCTCTTATCCAAGCAAACCAAATTTATGACATCTCAAGGCAAAATATATAAATCAACCAAACGATTCCCCAAACTGAGCCTGAATTTATTTGATTGCATTGTCCCTCTATACTGGGGAGATCATTCTAATGAATGTTAACATTTCCCACAAAATAACTTCAAGCCAAGCAAATATCAAGAGTCCAGAAACTGAAAATTGTCTTGAATTGATTCTCCACGCCAGGGAAAATTGTTCCAATTATTTTATGAGCATAGAACATAAATAAACTGGCGTCAAAAAATTTGCCAAATCCGTCAGTGTTATTTGTTCACTAGTTGTCTGCAGTCGCTGCCACTCTGTGTGCATCCAGTGGTCAACGAAATAGGCTACTGCTCAGCAATAAGTATGTGATTGATCTGCAATGCACTGCTTGGCCTCTCCTGTGACAGATCTACGGTTTGTGGCCTTAACCAAGAAACAACAGCCTCGTCTCCTCTTGTTGATTTTCACGGTCGGATCGGATCTTTCGACCTTTAACCCTTGTGTGACAAATCCGCGAGGGATATGTGCTGACACCAATATTTGAAATCCACATGTTCCATGGTTGGTAGTCGATCTCCTAGCTCAGGGCAAACAACAACCATTAATGCTCGACACCTTGTGAGATGTGCCAAGTTCCAACCCTTATACTCCCAGTGAAAGATGCGAAGCTCCTCCAAAGTTATCAACATTTCAGGACATGCCAGCTCCTCTAAAGATTGTACAACTTCTGATATCCAGATTTTGATGTTTTGTCAAACCACAAGTTCTGCTATTTGTCTTGGTTCCTCACACTCTTCAAAGATCAAATTTTGAAGATTCGTGCAAAATCCTTTAAGAAGGGTACCTCTGATATTTTTAAGCTACATAGCCATAAATGCTTGAGCTCGAACATGCAGTTGTCTTTGGGGTCCAATTTATTTTGACACTATCTCTTTTTAGGGTTTCTCGCTCTCTTTCAACGCAAGCAATTAAATTTGAAGCAAGAATCAAGTTCTCAATTTTTCAAGCTCTTAAGGTGAACAAAAGCATTTGGAAGCACCTAAGGAAATGCAATGTCAGAGATTTCTTAAATTTCCAAAAGAATTTGAAAGCATATCCAACCTGGAGCATTTGACAAAGTGAAGCACTCGAGACTCGCTAAATTTTTAAAAGAATTCGAGAGCATTTTCAAACTCGACACATCAAACAAAAAGATTTTATGGGCTAAAGATAAAATTGATCTCTGAGAAAGGCATAGATCTGCCAATCAACCTGCAAAATCTTCAATGTTAAGACACAAATAAACTGATTAATCTTTTTGCAAATATCAACTAGGGTGGACGTGGATAAGACATCGAAATTGATAAATTACTAGCTAGGGTGATTATGGTGGATCACCAAAAACTAGTCTCTCCTGGAACCCTCGATCAGTATCAAAATTATTATGCGATAAACCCTCAAGCTGGCAAGAAAACTAGCTTTGATACCATTGTAAGATCCCAAACGTCAAAATCTTTAATAGTTCTAGCACACTTTAGTGTTCTAAACAAAAAGTTTTCAGCAAGAAACAAGAACACAAACAGGATCTAGAAATGCAGCCCTTTATTTATATTATTCACTGAAGAAAATAGTACATGCCCATACAATAATACCGGAGCCCCTGCAATGGCATGCACAATTGCTCATCAAATGAGAAAGCAAAGACACTGAAGCACAATCGTGGACCCCAAATGGATCCACCAAACAAATTACACCCGCGGGGTTTTCGTCTCGGGATCAAACTAGAACTGGCCAAGCCGAGTTCTCAACAAAACACATTAAGATTGATAAACTCAAGTTACCCCAAATGCCTAGCTCCTATCCCCTTTTATAGGATTGATGGACTCTCTAGAGACCTTATTTTATTGTTTTCCCCCAAAAAACGAAGGTAAATACCATGGGAAAATACCACAATAAATACCATGGGCAGATTCCATCCATTTTGATCATATCAAGAAAAGGGAATATTGCACAGTCTATTCCTAAATTTTACCTAGAGAGATTTATACTAGCTTGATAAAATGATTCTATAGCATCACCCGAATCAAATATACTGAACCTGTCCTTGGATCCTCAGAATAATTGATCCCATCATCAGGACAAGTTATAGCATGTTAGAATCAATTTCTGGTGACGTTACTGCTTTGAGCAAGTCAATTCCTAATTCAAACTCAAAGAGTAGCAAGCATTGAGTACTTTAGGAGTAAAGCTAGTGTGAAAAGATCACATATACTGACCCCGAAAACTGTGAAACCATGTTCCTTGATATGAATCAGGTTTAACGGAGAAAGGGGCTTCAATAAAAGAGAAACTTGTAGGAATAGGCATGTTCGTTGTAAAACAATAGGCTGGTGAGAGTATTCTATAAATTATCTATAAATGGAGGTGAGGCCCCTACGACTATAAAGGGGTGATGCTTATTCTAGTTGCATTCCATCCGCTAGGCAGTCTAGTCATTGAGAGGTTAGTACTCTGAAATGTTCACAAGAATTTTTCTCTGCAGAAGCAAAAGAAAGGGGGTGAAAAAGCTGCAAAATGTTAAAATAGCAGATATTTGGTGTTGTCAAATTATATTGTTCCATAATGTCTCTTTCCATACAAGTTCAAACAACAAATATCAAAGCAATAAAAGACAAAAAACATAGGATGCTCACATGAAAGAAACAGAGAAGATGCTACTGAGGTAATGAAAAGAGAGTGAGCCCTTTGCCACTGTAAACTCTTGAGAAGGTGTTCCAGGGCTCTCGTTGAGTTCCCATAGTATTGGCAGTGTATAGCCTGCAGTTAAGGAGACAGAGAGACATAAGGCCTACCATATTTCCACTATACATTAAGTGCCATTGATATCAACACCACCACCAAAAAGAAAAAGGCAATGAATAAATAATAGAAAAAACAGCATAAGCAATACAACCTCCACTTTCCAAGGGTAGCACAACTGTCCATGTTTGGTTCCAAGTACATTTAACCAAAGATGTTTGTGTTGTTCATGATCTCTCTTTGCATTACAGATTAAACAAAATGAAAGAAAAATGAATTTTCATAAAAAAGAATAAAGAATTACCAAAGCCTCATGCATCCACTCAGACGGTATGCCCAATTCCTCAATAAATTGCTTTTGTGTATCAACTGAACTCCATGTTTCACAATATTGGCATAAAATTTCTTTGATAACTTTCTCATGAAGCATTGGATAATCTGTTGAAGGTGGCATGTGAAGAACAACATATATGGCCCAATGACACTCTCCCACACAAAGCAGTTGTGACACAAAGCTCATGTATAATACATGCAGCTCTTTTGAATCCAGTAAACCAATTGCTTGCAGAATGGACTGTTGGTGCCAAGTCATATGATAATCAAGGGCATCATAAGTGGATGAAAAAGAAGTGAACATCTTACTCAGATTCACATAATTTTTCTCATCGCTAGCATGAAGTAGCATGAGATAATAAGTCAGATCATACCGCCCTTCCACATTCAAATTTGATGCCTCTTCTAGAGGTCCTTCATCAATGTAGATGGGAACTGGTGGTGGAGCTACTCCTTGGTCAACAAGTTGTTGAAAAATACTGATAATGGTCGGAAGAGCAGTATCTGGCGCTAAATGATACCACATCAACAGGCCTAGATAACGTTTCCAATCTACTTCCAAACCTGTAAGAGCACCTTGAATATCTCCTCCAAGTAACTTATACAGCTTCAACCTGTCCTCCTCTATGAAATTATAATCCAACCCTTCAGTGTCCCATGCTTCCAATTGGGCAGCCATATCCGTTCTGTTAATCATTGACCCACCAGCTTGACTGATCAGACAAGCCATTCTCACATCTCCTCTATAAGCAGACAGTTGGACGGCTTCATCCAGTTGTCTCCCGGTCAAAAGTGAAAATATATGTTTCAAGTCATTCCCCTCTTTTAAACCCCTAATTTCTTCCTGCACACGGTGATCAACGCTCTCTTGCAGCCAGCCACTAAACGCTGCCCTGCGAATTAAAGGCTCTGCTTCAGGATCAATTTTCGTAGAACCCTCTTTTACGTCTGTCATGCCATCAAATTCTTCGTCATTTTCTATGGGCATAGATAATTTTGCATCTCTCTGTAAAAAAAGAACGCTCAAGAGGTGCCAAACCATGACTTGGTGCATCAATGTGATGCGTTTCGATCTAGACAACCCTGGAACAATGAGTTGCTTCTCGATAAGCTCTCCATAGCCTTGACAAACGTCCGGAAGCTCAGAGCGGCTGCAGACAGCTTCCCTCAGTTTCAAATTATGTGGACTATGTTCCGAGTCAGCAAGAACTCTACTCATCGATATGTGATGCTTGAGTGGTGAAACAAATTGCAAATCAATAAGGTGATCATTCAACTCATCCTGCTCATTTCTCACCGTTTTGTCAAGGGCGACTTTCTGAATGTAGATTAAGGATGACAAACCATTGACATCAGCAGTCTGCCCAACAGACATACCGCTGTGCACGAGCAGCCCATTGGGTCCCCACCCAACCCTGAAGGACCTTCCCATAAACAATGCCGCATCAACAACATTACCAGAATGCGCAGATAGAGGAGTTTCCATCTTCGCATCAAGCCTGAAACCCGTTATTTTTGTCCTCTTAGATGGAGCCAATTCCCCCCTATGTTGTTGAGTCATTAGAATGAGAGGCGAAGAATCTCTATTGTACTCAAGCAAGCATTGCGTACCTGAATAAGGATATTGTTGCCATGTCCTGTGTGGGCTTGCCTTGTGGTTGGCGGGAACTCCTCTCTGGACAGTTCCCTGTAACCCACTTTGACGAACAGCTTCTTTGGCTGGGGTTTTCTGCATAGCGTTCCTAAAAACCCGAGACGCCCTATCTCTGATTCCCGGCATTGCTATGTCTTCGGCTTCTTCTTCTTCTTCGTCAGTAGGAAAAAACAGCATTCTCATCTGTTGCATTTTCACGGGATCGAGCCTCAGATGCTCGGGGAGAGAATGAGAGAGCACGCTTCGATGCGAGGCAGCTTGAATTTCATCCAACGCCACTTGTTCCTCCGCATTTTCTTCTGGATTTTCTGCCACCACTATCTGTTCCTCGACCCCTTCCGAGGGTCTGGACTCTTCCAGCATTAGAATATCAGAAAGCTCCTTACTATTTTCTTCTTCATCATCTTCGTCTTCATCGTCCAGCCCATACCTACTAAAATGCTGAACCACAAACTTCCATTCACAGTTCCAACGATCGAATGATATAAACTGAGCACCTTGTCGCTCATTCGTTTTCTTCAATCTTTCTCTGTACTGGTCCAACTCCTCTTCACTCTTCAAGAGACTGGCTTCTTCAAGGATAAGAGTGACCTCTGCAGGTTTGTTAAGGCCCTTGCCTACAGGAGGCTTGCTGTTTTCATCCCCATAAACCCTTATTTCGCAATTATTGAACTCAACAATATTTTCTAATTCCATCCACCTGACATCCGTTTCCCCAAAAAATCTAACATACCCATACCCTATTCTTCCAACGACAAAATTGCGCACTTTGCTGCAATATCCCGGCTGTAGACTCTGTCTTGAAATTAAATCTGCTACAGATGGCTCTGTAAAATAATCGGCCCTGTGAACCTTCGGAACGCATTCCATAACGACAGTATGACGAGAAATCAAGGCGTCTCTGCTACTCTGAAAGCAAATTTCTCCAGTACCCATTTTTCCCAAAAGAATCGTTTGTGGCGATGGTATGGTGCCCATGCTCCTTAAGCCAAACTCGACCCCGGTTTCATTCGCTTCCAGTGAAGAGAAATTCGCGAATGCCCTGCTTTCTACTGTTCATTTGGCTTTCGATGGCGTCTCTCGAATGGAAATCGGGACCAGTCTCGCTTCCGCCTTCTCATGAAGTTTGGAAAATTCAAAATGCCAGAACTTATTCCGCGTCAGGTCTTACAGGGTATATTTCGTCCGTTTTTTTAACAATTTATAGTTTCCCCGAAAGCATTCAAGCCATATGAACATAAGCTTCATAATGGGCGTTAAATAGATGCACAAATGGAGAGGCCTGATGGTTAAAATACATTCAATGTTCATGAATGGTTACTGATGTTTAAGTTGTATGAAGTTTTTTCTGGGTTTTTTAAATTAATTTTTAATGTATTTAAAGTGGGAAGTGTTTTGCAATGGAACGAGATTGATGTGGTTTGTTTGTTAAAAAAATAAAAATTACATGAATTCACTTTTAATTTTTAATTTACTAAAGTATGAGATTAAATCTGTTGAACACAATTTTTTATTATTAAATTCATATGTAACATGATTAAACTATTAAAAAATTTATGTTTAAAAATTGAACTATTTTGCATGCTTCATAATTTTTGCTTTATATTGGTAGGAAAGAAAGAAGAAAGGAATTATTTTAATTATTTTAATGTCGACGAGGCTAAAGATAGCTTATCGGACAGATTGTTGCTTGATGTATTCTGTCTTTTTCTGTGAAGCTTCACAATAAATTCTCCCAACTTCTCGACAAACCCCTCGCTAAATAGATTATCCCAAAAGCTAATTGTCAGTGTATCGCTAAATAGATTATCCCAAAAGCTAACCCAAAAGCTAGTTGTTAGCGTATTTGCAAAACTTTCCATGTTGTCTTTGAAGGCCTCACATTCTAAAATGAAATGTTTTTCTATTTCCATTTTTCCGGAAGAACAAAAAATGCGTACTGTTTCCTCCCACATTTTTTTTGGCATTTCTAGTGCCATGTTTCACAACGGAGTTGATGAGAATTAGTCCTTAACTGAACAATAAGAATTTTGGCTCTCTAAGAAATATTGGATGTAAACTCTTTTTTTCCTTTTTTAAGATGAGCAGAAATTATAATTAAAGCTAACTGTAACCTAACAAAATTAGTTGGTTTCAGATTTTAGATAAATTCGTCAGCGTTTTATTTACCAAATGTATAAAACATTTATTTACAAAGATTTTATTTAGATGTTTTCACATAAGTAAAATTTGACAAATTGTTAACATTATAAAAGACAAAAATATTGTATGGCTAAGTTGGATCACAAGTTCAACTTCTTGTCATCATTGGTTGTGTTACAAAATAATTTTTTTCCTTTTTTATTAATGTCCAAGCATCTTATGTCTTCAAAGAGGTCCTTGATATTCTTACTAGACCTGACTAGTCTTGATTTGGGAGTTCTAATTGTCATTGTATCTCATCTTGATTTGGGAGTTCTAGTTGTTGTTGTATCTCATCATCTTTAGCTAATTTTGAACAAGTCACATTAAGTACATCTTATTTTAGATATGAGTGAAACGCAGGTTCCTCTTCCACCGATCCTTGTTGAGATGGAGGGTCTTTTTTTGAAGGAGTATCTCTCACTTCCTCCGAGCCCACTAATATGTCTCTAGTTTCCTTTGTTTTCACTTTTAGCTCTTCCATTGGAGAGTCCAATTCACATGGATCTTCCTTAGTTATCAATTGATGTCCTTCCTTAGCTTTGTTGACTATGTACATGTCAACAGTTCCAAGAAGCAGAATATAAAGCAGTGGATCAAAATTTTTGAGTCATTATCATCATTGTAATCCCAAATTTTGCTATTATATTGTAAAAATGATTATATTATGACTATTAAGCCATGTAACAACACCTAGGTAAGCCTATGATTCAAAGGGTTTCACTCTATGGAGTTTTTTAACCTTACCATTTATCTGTGTTTGTAAACATGAATAATTGGCATAATTTTTCTCCCAAATATACCCCAAATCTAAGGTGAAATTCATTGATAAGGTCTTAGGTGAGTCCTAGTGTTATCAAGTCTATGTAATTTTATCATACTAAATCATGTGTCTTGAGCCGCAAAATTTGCTTTAGTCTTAAGAGGTTGTGTCTATGTGTAATTTCCCCTTCTATTTGTTGATTATTGTAATATCTTTTTGTAAAAGTATGTCTAGGAATATTTTTGGTGAATGGTTCCTCATAATTAGAACACCATTACCAAAATATTTTTTAGACTCACTTAGAGGGTGCAAAAATATTTGTAATCCCCACTTGAGTCTATTATTTTATTTTATGGCAATAATAAAAATAAGTTAGCCATAAATTGCCAAAAATAAAATGAAGGGAAAATTAATTACCCTCCAAGCAGGAAATTTATTCAAAAAAATATTGAGGTTATTTTCAAAAGGAAAAATTCAAACCAAAAAATAAAAAGCCTCATTTCCAAGGCAGCATGGATCAGTCCAAAAATTCCTTGGACCCAGGAAGACTATTTTCCTGACAGATCGAAATTTTTGGACCAAGCAGTGAATTATTTTGCACAACTAACAATAATTCTATTTTTGAAGATCCTATAATGGTCTAGAAGTCAAAGTTTGATACCTCCAACCCAGTGAAAAAGGAAAATCAAATTATTTTGGAGATTTGTGCCAGCTAATAAAGGGTTCAAATTCTTTTTACAAGGATCAAGATACTAGTCGTTATTTTCCACTTGGAGGGGTTGATCCCTCTTATTATATCTATATAAAGAAGCATTTTACTCCTCATTGATGCATGATTTGATGTATTGAGCTAAGGTCTGTTGGATTCCTTTTCATAATAAAGCATAATTCTTTGGGGCTTCAATTCAAGGTGTCTCTCTCTCAATGATTTATGGTATGTGTTGAATGATTTTAAATGCTCTAGTTGTGTAATACTGAATATTATTGTTCCAATAGCAGTCGTTGGATCATCTATTAGCACAGGTATCTTACTTTAGGTGTTGGGTTCTAAAAAAACATTTTTTGCTCACTCGATCTAACAGGTATCTCTAGATCTTGAAGGTTTGAAGTGTGTATCTAAACCCCTTTTGGAACTAACAATTTATTTCTGAAGTGTGTAGAAATCTTCAAGTGATTCAATCCTTGGGTAAACACCAAGTACATAGACTTTCAGGGGACCTTCATCTTGTTTGGCTTCTTGGCTTGATCTAATGATTTGTGGTGCAGTGTTTGGCCAACATGTTAAAATAAAATTATTCTATCACTTATTCTAAAATTTCTATTGGGGCTATAAAATATTGATTTGCTAATTATAGCTTAAATTTTCTTGTAGATATTGTGATTAATTTGTAAATAAATTTTCAAACCCTTATATTTTATTTTTCTTTCTGTAAATAATTATTGAGGGCTTTATTTTCAATTTTTTTCTAGATCTTGTGGATGGCTTTTTTTATATAACTTGCACATGTCAAAGATCAAAATTTCAAAGATAAAATTGAAGTTAGAGGATCCTAGCCCTCACCTAGCCTGGACAACTAGGGTTTTGGTAGTATTCAGCTTCTGGAAGGCCCGTCTAGCCAAAAGGAAGAGAGTGTTCAGCCAAGGAAGGTGGGTCTAGGGTCCAGAGACTCTAATATGCAAGACCCATATCACAAATTTGCAATACCTTGCCTTCTAGAGGGAGTCACTAGACCTAGAGGACTATTTTACTGCAAAATCAAGCATTCATATGAGGGTTTGTCATTGGAGGTGGCTACAATCACTCACTTTGGCTTAAAAGTTACTCATCTCCTCGCTTGAAGGTAGTCACAAGCCTAGAAGGCCTTTTCAAACCTAGTCACAAGGGTTTTCGGGCTTTTTAGCCCTAGTCATTAAAGAGGCCATATAGACCAAACCGTAACCCTTGTTGGCTTGATAATCACTTCATTATTCGCTTTTAGCACTAACACTTTGTGTTTGCAACCTCAATCATAATTTTGTGAGGGTTTCAATTGGTTTCTCATTAAACACTTGTCACTAATCTATTAGAGATTCAATATTTGGTTTTGTTGTGGCTAATCTCTTGTCTTGCAGGGCTAGCATTCACTTGGAGATGGGTTTCTAAGGTTGATTTTCCATTGTGCCATCACTTCTAGCCTTTCTAGCCCTAGCCGCGAGGCCTAGGGCCTTTGTCTCAATGGGCCACAAGGTCTGGGAGGCTATTAGGCCTAGTTGCAACCTCCTAAGGGCTTGATTCATCATTGTAATTTGTCTTTGGCTAAAATCTTGTGGTTCCATAGGTTTCAAGAAGTTTCAGTGCTTGAATGAAGGCCATATATCAACATTTTGGGGCTTGAACTTGTTACATTCACTCTCTAGCCTTAGTTGCAGGCGTAAGAGGCCTAGTCAACCCTAGTCATGAGGGTTTGAAGGCATTTTTCTTTTTTCTTTTCAAGTTTATCATTTGTGGTTGCAGGTGTTGAAAAGCCTACACTGCATCTTTGAAGCGTATCCAAGCCTCTTTGGTGTCTCAACTTGGCATACTCATTCTTGGAGGAAGGCCACAAAGCCTCAAGGGTTTGATCCTCTTTTTCCCTCCTTCTCTTTTGACTATCATAAGCATTTCCAGATCTGAAGTAACATAATAGTGGCATAAAACTCATTAAGGTCTAAGCCTAAATCAAGTCTTAAATAAGCTTAATAAACCCTAAAAAAAACATCACACAATAACTTATAAGACTTATCATTGTTCTAGTTCTTGTGCTCTCTTTTGTTAGTGATTGTCTTGAGGTCTGACATAAATCTTCAAAGTTCTGATATAAAATTTGTAGTGGCATAATCTCTAAGATATAGTCCTAAAACTAAGTCTTGTTAACCCTAAGAAACTAAGGGAAGATTGCACATTAACTAAAGACTCAATCAATGTTGATTCAAGCTCATTTGCAAGTGATTTTGGGACTATTTTCATAATAATAAGTGAGTTGGTCTGATTGGCATGAGTATTTATTAAAGTCTGGTGCATCTTTTAATGGTCATTGAATGGTAAAAATATTGCATTTGTCTCTCTTGGGTCTTGAGGATAAATTAGTATTATTGCATACTAACCCTTTACATCACTCATCCTTTTATTCTTGCATCTTTGCATAAGCATCTCAATGGTAGTTAGCTTCATTTGTTAGTCTCTTCTTACATTGCATATCAATGTTAACAATCTTATCGCCCTTGTTGCTGTTGTGCTTGAGAAACATTAAAATTGTTATTGTCTCTAATTTCTAATCACAAGAGAACTAGAATAAGAACTCCAATTCACACATCTAATAAGCTCTAATAAGCACCTTGGATAATTGATATTGCTAATCTTATTTCATTGAGATAATCCCTAATTTCTTCATTTATTGCTATTGCCATCTTGTGATTTTGAATTGATAAGTGAAATTTGAAATACCTTGGTTACAAGTGGTTTAATATTGTCATATTGGAGCATTTAATATATTTGTGATCTTATTGAAGCAATCTATCATAATTTGCATCTTCATTCTAAGTTAGAAGTGAATGTTTAAAATTTACCTCCAAGCATAAGCTTGGTTATAAGAGAGATACGACCACCTTCTTCACCCACTTTGAGAAGTCTAGACCCCCATTCGCAGTTAACTCAAGTGAAATTGCAGTTCTCTTGTGGGCAATCCCTTGTAGGAACAGAGGCATTTGAATGGTTAGAACTCCAGGGGAGGTATCATTAATGAGGCCTTAACCTCCTTCATATGGACTTATCTCTACAACTCACGTTCATGACTAGATTCAAAATAATTGAGAGGAAGGATTCACTTAAATTAGGCATCTAATTAAAATTGACTAAGATTTTGCATCTCACTTTAGATTAGATCATTTACTTCATCTAGGATAGATTTTGCATCTTGCACCAATTGTTCATATGGTAACTTGATGATCTGAAATGGGGCTCTAAAGGCTTCTTGTCAAGCTTACAAGAACCTCTCCCACTCCAAAGCTTATTAATTTCCAAGATCTAGCTTATGATTAACCAATTGCGGAATTAAAAGAACTTGAAAGAGGTGTATGCTTGTGTTTGTCTTTGACTGTTCAAGTGCTTATGTATATTTTCTTATGCTGATATTTAAACACACATAACAGTAACTAATGCAGCAAATCAGCAAACACATAAGACAACAATATAATTAGGAGTTCACCCTGATATCTTGGGCTACGTCTCCTTGAGCTCTAATCAACTCGACTAGGCTCTTTGGGATTATGGCTTCAATTCTTTTACAGGTTCCACACTCAACTCCATTGGTTTACAACTGAACCAATAGGATTAGAATGCCATCTTACCCCTGGTTGTCCTCACTCTACAGACAGAACTAAGCTTCTCTGGACTTGACTCCTTCAGTCAGTGCTTTGAGCTTCTTGAGCTTCTAGCTTCTCTGACTCCCTCCAAATTCTGTATTGTCTCTGGAACTCCTTCTTCTGTCTTCAGCACACTCTGGACACCAACAACAACTTGATCATTTGATCTCTTTGTTGTTCTACAGCTTCATTACAGCTCCATGGCTCTTAGAAGTCTAATGTGAGCTCTCTGGTTCTAGACCTTGGCTCACGGTTTGGCTCTTGGCTCTCACTCTAGCTCTGGCTCTCACGAGCTTCTGGTTTCGATCGACCTCCAAGCGAATCTTTGCTTCTGATTCACTCCGACTCTGTAGACTACCTCCTCTGGGCTTACACTCAGCATTCAAGCATCTCTGAGCCTCTTGGGCTTCTCTACGATTCTCCTGAGCATAACTTTGCCTCTTTGTGTTATCTCTCAACCTCTCCGCGAATCCTTCTCAATTGTGTTCTCTATGTTTTTAATACACAGCAGCTACAGTCCTTCATTATTGAAACCCACGCGTCTCAATCGAGAGACCCAGTTTACAATTGGAATGAACCGTCAGTGCAGGAAGCCTGGTCGTTTGGCCTTCCCCCTGCCATAATCCCGAAAATAGCAGCATAACGGAAATACACAAGAAACGCGTGAAAAAACACATTATGGGCTTTAAGCCCGGACTTCAAACAATATGTAATCGCATTTATAAACCCATTTGGTCTGCCATTCTATCACAAATCGCAATCGCATAGGCGTATGGCCAAAAAACCCAATACATAGGAAAAACACAGAAATCTCGTAAATCCGGATTTCAAAAGTTATGAAATCGTGCTTATAAACTCTATTGGGTCCGCCTTTTATCGGCATATCGCAATCGCATAGGCGGGAGGCTTAAAACCCATGAATTAGACAAATACATGGAAATGCAAAGGAAATCCACTATCAGGCGCCAAGCCGGATCTCAAATGGCATGAAACCGCGTCTATAATCCTTATCGGGTCCACGCTTTATCGCAAGTCGCAATCGCGATGTGCATTGGCCCTTTGTATCGGGGATCACCGGTCACCGATATCGGTGTATCACTGTCGGCCCCATCGTTATATCGACATATCACAATATCATTGTTGCAACAGCCCTGGGGGTCTTCCCTTTGACTGTGTCGATCGCCGATCGCCAATCACATATCGCAATCGGCTCACCCAGGGTCCCGATATCACATGGCAGCCTACCTCCGATCCGATATATCAGAGATTGCTAATCGGGGGTCCTTAAGGTCTGCTACTCCACCCTTTACACCTTTCCAATGCGATGTTCTTTAGAAAGCCTTTATTTCTCCTAAGTCCCATTTAATAAGAAAATGCCTCCTTTTCAAAGGACAATGGGCAATCTTCTTTTTACAATATCTCCTTCATCCAAAGTCCGTTTTAGCCCATTCAAATTGCATTAGATTCAGATTGAAGAGATCTATGCAATGGGACTATTTGGAAGAGCATCCCTTGACTTTCATTTTCCTATGTGAGGAACATTTTTAGACTTAGAAGTCTATTCTAGATCCATTTTGGATCACACCTTCCCACTAAAAAGAACTTTTGGTCTCCAAAAGATTGATAGATTGATTTGAACAGTAAATGAGAGTAACAACACCCTCTTTTTCCAGCCTTCATACACTTTCCTGCATGGCTAGTATCTTTGAACCAAAACCTTTGAATACTCCCTTCCTGGATGTGCTTGTCCTCCTGGGAAGAACTGTCTTCCTCCTTGACTTCATGCAGAACTCCTGTTGAGAAGGTCACAGAAGGTAGTTTGAACTTCTCTGCCTTGATCATTGATCCAAGGTGGCTCAAACCAATGTGAAGTTACATCTGCTTCACAAAATTTCCATTTGTACATGTTTGACATACTGTCAACAACAACTGTTAACAACAACAAGATTACAGACAACAACTGGATGGCCTAAACTCTTGCTTCAACAAAAGAAACAGATTTCACATCTTGTGAACACCTCCATGTCTTTACATCTACATACAAATGATGGACTAGGTAACAAGCTCGATATTACATGTATGTTTACAACAAAGTAATCAACCCTTCAAGTTAATCACACATACATGCTCAAATACAAGGAAATCATCAACATCCCTGTGTTCATGCATATCAAGCTTATGCATGCATTTCATCCTTCAACTTTCACTTAAGTACATTGTACTTTCGAAGCTGAAATGAACATAATGTTGCAGCAATAAAGTGAGTCTCCTACTCAACTTCTCCATTCACCTTCTTGGTAAAATCCTGCAACTTGCATCTCATTAACAAAGAAATACAAATAGATGCAACTTGATATAATGCATCTTCAAAAAGACATGCAATCTTAATTGGATAAGAATTCTAACCATTTCTTACCAATCCATTTCAAAGGTCCTTCCTTTGTCTGCACATCAGCGTCAGCATGTGAATCATCTTGAAGCACATCATTAATGGAAACTTCCTTTCCATTCCTGCCATTTTCTCTTTCCACCTTCTTCAAGTTTCACGGAAGCATTGTTGGATTCAGAGTCCAACACTTTTCAACAATGTGTCCTTGCTTATGGAAGCAAATGCAACGCATGTGCATCTTCTTGACAGCGTGATTTGCCTTATTCAGTGGACCTTTGGCTTCTTGCTTCCTTTCCTTCAAAAGTTTCTTGTATGTGGCCATTTTCTTCCAACATCTAGAAACATTATGGTTATCCAAACCACAAAAGGAACATGCAATTTTTTCCCCATATTTATATGGAAATTTACCATGCTGAACATAATCAAAAGGAATGTGATTAGAACCATATTTATACCTTTGTCTTTCACCTTTATTGCCTTCATGAGGAGGTGAATTGAATGAAGAAGTGGCTCCCTTTGGAACACCATCAACCTATTCAACGGTTTCAGAGTTTCCAAAACTCTGTGGTTCAAGTGTATGCTTATCAACACCTGCATCCTACAAATGATGTTTCAAGCTATTGCATTCTCCATGATTACAATCTTTACACTCTTGAGGTAGAAGACCTACAATGAAACTCCTTCTTGGAACTGTTTCAATGGCCTTCATGGCAGCTTTGGGACTTTCTCCATAAGATTGTCCATAGCCAAGACCCAAATACTTAGGCCTTTCCTCAACCATTATTGGCTCAACAATACCTTGTGCATGTTTGCCCAAGCCTTTTCCTTCATAAGCCATCTTGGACATTAACTTGGAACCTATGTCTCTGGTATGTTTTTCAAAAGAACCAATATAAACATTCTTAGAGGAAATTGAAGACAAACAGGAATTGTTTACCTTTTCTTCAAGCTGATACTTGACTAAAGCTTCCTTTGCATCAAAGAGTTGTGCCTCCAACTCATGCATCATTTCCAGATCCATATTTACAATATGAAGTTACCTCTCCATTTCCTGTAATTTGTCAGAAAGCAACTGCTTCTCTTCCTTCATGGAATTCAACTGCTCTCTAAGTCTAGTGCTCTTCCTTTCATCCTCATACATTTCTCTTACCATCTCCATCATGGTGAACAAGTCTTGCTTCATATCTTCATCAAAGAATCTTGTGAAGAAAGGAGAATTTGAGGACTCACTTGTAGAAGTAGTCATTATCAAAATGAACAAAAGAAAATTCAAACAAGATTAACAAAGAGCTTATTCAACAACCTTTTGCAACAAACCTCTTTTGCTTCAAGGATTGCCTTGAAGTCCTTTGGGATGAGAAGAATGCCTTCAACACTTCTTCCATCTTGTCCTCTCCTGGACTTAGCTATCAATAGCTTTCCCTTCACCTCTACAAACTTAAACAACAGTCAGTTTACAAATAATCAAATAGCAAAATCCTTGCTACTGTTTGAACACCTTTCAAGTCAACTTAATACCATCTTCTTTGAAGGTGGGGTTAATCAATCCGAAGCTCTGATACCACCTAATCTGACATGGGGCACTAAAGGCTTCTTGTCAATCTTACAAGAACCTCTCCCACTCCAAAGCTTATTAATTTCTAAGATCTAGCTTATGATTAACCAATTGCGGAATTAAAATAACTTGAAAGAGGTGTATGTTTGTGCTTGTCTTTGACTGTTCAAGTGCTTATGTATATTTGCTTATGCTGATATTTAAACACACATAACAGTAAATAATGCAGCAAATCAACAAACACATAAGACAACAATATAATTAGGAGTTCACCCTGATATCTTGGGCTACGTCTCCTTAAGCTCTAATCAACTCGACTAGGCTCTTTGGGATTATGGCTTCAATTCTTTTACAAGTTCCACACTCAACTCCATTGGTTTACAACTGAACCAATAGGCTTAGAATGCCATCTTACCCCTAGTTGTCCTCACTCTGTAGACATATCTAGGCTTCTCTCGACTTGACTCCTTCAGTCAGTGCTCTCAGCTTCTTGAGCTTCTAGCTTCTCTGACTCCCTCAGAATTCTGTATTGTCTCTGGAACTCCTTCATCTGTCTTCAGCACACTCTGGTCACCAACAACAGCTTGATCATTTGATCTCTTTGTTGTTCTGCAGCTTCATTACAACTCCATGGCTCTTAGAAGTCTGATGTGAGATCTTTGGCTCTAGCTCTAGTTCTCACCTCTGGCTCTGGCTCTTGGCTCTGGCTCTAGCTCTGGCTCCTGGCTCTGGCTCTGGCTCTCACCAGCTTTTGGTTTCGCTCGACCTCCAAGCGAATCTCTGCTTCTGAGTCACTCCAACTCCACAGACTGCCTCCTCTGGGCTTACACTCAGCATTCAAGCATCTATGAGCCTCTTGGGCTTCTCTATGCTTCTCCTGAGCATAACTCTGCCTCTCTGTGTTATCTCTCGGCCTCTGCGCGAATCCTTCTCAATTGTGTTCTCTGTGTTTTTAATACACAACAACTATAGTCCTTCATCATTGAAACCCACGCGTCTTAATCGAGAGAACCAATTTACAATTGGAATGAACCGTCGGTGCGGGAAGCCTGGTCGTTTGGCCTTCCTCCTGTCATAATCCAAAAAATAGCAGCATAATGGAAATACACAGGAAACGCATGAAAAACACATTATGGGCTTTAAGCCCAGACTTCAAACAATATGTACTTGCATTTATAAACCCATCAGGTTCGCCATTCTATTACAAATCGCAATTGCATAGGTGTATGGCCAAAAAACCCAATACAAGGGAAAAACACAGAAATCCCATAAATCTGGATTTCAAAAGTTATGAAATCGTGCTTATAAACTCTATCGGGTCCGCCTTTTATCAGCATATCGCAATCGCATAGGTGGGAGGCTTAAAACCCATGAATTAGATAAATACACAGAAATACAAAGGAAATCCGCTATCGGGCACCAAGCCAGATCTCAAACGGCATGAAACCACGTCTATAATCCTTATTGGGTTGGCGCTTTATTACAAGTCGCAATCACGATGTGCATTGGCCCTTTGTATCGGGGATCACCGATCACCGATATCAGCATATCGCTATCGGCCCCATCGTTATATCAGCATATCGTTATCGCAACAGCCCTGGGGGTCTTCCCTTTGACTGTGCCAATTTCCAATCGCTGACCATCGCATATCGCAATCGGCTCACCTAGGGTCCTGATATCGCATGGCAACCTACCTCCGTTCCAATATAGTGGAGACCGCTAATCTGGGGTCCTTAAGGCCTGCTGCTCCGCCCTTTACACCTTTCCGATGCGATTTTCTTTAGAAAGCCTTTATTTCTCCTAAGTCCCATTTAATAAGAAAATGACTCATTTTCAAAGGAGAATGGACAATCTTCTTTTTACAATATCTCCTTCATCTAAAGTCTATTTTAGCCCATTCAAAGTCCATTTTAGCCCATTTAAATTGTATTAGATTCAGATTAAAGAGATTTATGCAATGGGACTATTTCCAAGAGCATCCCTTGACTTTCATTTTCCTATGTGAGGAACATTTTTAGACTTAGAAGTCTATTCTAGATCCATTTTGGATCACTTGACATCTTAAATTTTGTTGTGCTTAATTAATCTTGAGGCATTGATCTATGATTCATTATCTTAAGAAATCTAATTTGGTTGTGCGTAATAATCTTACTTGTCACATCATTTTAGTTCAAGTTGCTAGGGCATTCAGTTGTATCTCTTGAACTTGTCGGTTTCCAACAGGTTTCTCATCTTTCCATCCATAGGGGACTACCCACCTTAGCCTAAATTTACGAGATAGCTTAAATGAAGAGGGGAAGGATCAAAGTGACATCCCTTGCCCTGAGCGTTGTCACATTTGGTGTACAATTTGGGCGACAACAAGCTCCAACCCACTAAGTTGATTTTCATTAATGCTTCCTATCTTGCCTTGGCCCTTTTGGGAAATTTACTACTAAATGCCTTGTTTGAAAGCAAACTCTACAACAAAAAGAAATTTGTTCATAATCAAGCTTTTGCATCTAGTAGTAGTTGTTACCTCGCAAAATTATTTCTATTAGAACCCTTTGTTAAAGCTCATTTCCGCATAAATATGAGCATAGGTAGTGATGTTTTGTCTCTTTGTTTCAGTACTTCTATGATAGTATCTTCCTAATGCTTTTCCAACAATGCAAAGAGAATTTGAGGCCCAAAAATGCAAAGACAAATTACAAAATCTAACCCACTCATGATCCATGAAAAAAGTATCTATCAATGAGTCAAAGGATGAAGTCCATGGTTTCATACATAACCTTAAACTTCCCCAAAACCAAGAACTACAGTATAAAATAAGTTCCCTGTTTTCAACATCATCAAACTCAAGAATAAAGAATCCCTTTTCATATGGATAAATACAAACCTCCTCTTTTAACACGTTTATGGGAATCTGAAATCCAATTGTGTAGATCTACTAATGATGCCAGAGATCATTAAAACAACACATAATACTTTGATGCTATAGATTTACATCATCTTCCACCGTGTGAATAGTTACGGCTAGAGCCTCCTGAATTGTAAAATGAGAAGAACGTAAGCCATTTTTCATGATATTGTTGAAAGAAGCATTACCCATGTTGCAATTAGCAGGAAGGGAACCATATGTGTTTATGTTAGCTCCCACACACTACCTAAGATTAACTTCCACTCACTTATCAGATGCTCTAGAGTGGGCTAAAGCTAAGTTTATTCTTAATCATGTAAGCAATAATTAGTTGGGGATGAGGAACCACTCTTGCAAATACCAACGAGGAGAAGGATTCTAATATGAATCCTGTAAGAAGGATATCAACTAGGCATGGGTAGATTGAGGTAGATAGGTGTTCCTGTGTGCAGATACAGTAGAACTTTGGCCGTTATCACCTAGTTTTGTCGTGTAAGAACCATTTCCTAATATGTCTCTTTCACAACATTAAAGTTAATCCACTTTAACTACTAATTGCATCGAAAAGCATTTTTTACAACCCAAAATGAGGAACGAGTCTAATTCCATGCTCAACATGGAGTGGACATATGACATTATTTAAATTAATAATAATAATAATAATAACAACAATTATTTCAATATTCATATTGTTATCAACACTACAGATAGATAGAAAGAATAATGGAAAAGTAGGAATATTATATTCAATTAATATGTGTTTACTACTTTATATATATATATATAATAATATAATATATATATATATATAATATATATATATATTATATAAAGTAATTGAAAGTAAAAGTTTCTTATTGCATTGAGTGACACTTTTATAGCCTAATACGAGGGAAATGTGTAATTTGTTTTCCATGTTCAACATGGACATGTGACATTATTTAAAATAATAATAATTGATGTTTATTATAAATAAAATATATCAACGTCCACCTTAAGTAACATATTTTGTTATCAACACTGCATATAGATGGATATAATATTCGATTAACATGTGTTAATATTTCATAATTGGATTGAGCTTTAGTGGTTGGGGAAACTATTGTTATCCTCCCAACCTAGGTTCAATTCCTGCATGTGGCATGTTGAACTCATAATGTATATTTCTTGTAATGGCATTGAGCCTTGTTTTCTAAGTAGTCCCTAGAGAACCCATACATGTATATTCCTCATAAGAAATGTGAATATATATTTTTTAAATGTTTTCTAATTTTTTCTTGCCGCGTGACAAATCTAGAGTTGAGATGGATTTGATTGGATGTTTTTTTTAAAACAATAATAAATTTTGCATTGTATCTAAATAATTGTAGCCAAGCCACACATTGGGTTACATAATGATGCTTCCTATTATCTACTACATAAATAAACTTTCATCGTAAGTCACTATAAAAAGTTTCCAACACATACCACAAAATAGATGCTCTAGATTGGCATATAGGTGGCTCACCATACAAAGACACCTAAAACACATATTATACTAAAATACAAAATTCTAACAATAAGTTGGAATGCTACCCTCATCTTCATGTCCCTCATCGATCTTGGTGTGTATGTGGGAGAAAGGGGATGTTGCTTGATTTTGTATCTCCATTTAGGTCTCTCGATTAATGGACCTTCTCTTCCTCTTTAGTCTTTGTCTCAATTGAGTTCTTCGTTCCCTTATTAAAAGAAGCTCTTGACAAAGAATCCTTGCACATATAGAGTGTTGGATTGGGAAGCATGTTGCAATTTTCTTCTGGATAACCCGACCCCTGTTTTTTATGCTATAAAGTACTCATTTTAGAAACGTGATGACTAATTCCTAGATGTTCAATCTATTAAACTTATGTATACATTGAACGAAAAGTGTTTATGTTAGCCTAAATGAGGTATTCATGGTCTCTAAAGACTCTTTTGAGCTCTTGCAACTCTTTATTCTCCATTTTGATCAAACCTTACCCAATAGAGAGGAAATGGGTAAACACAAATAAAACCAAATATACTAAGTACACAAGTGAGGAGTCTCTTATCAAAGATTATATAAGTCCTGAGTTCATGGTTCTAAAATTCATTTGGGTATCCCTTTTTCTTGAGGAATTGCACTCCTTCGTATAAAACCAACAACAATGACACTTTCCTAACCCCTAATTCAAGACACAAATTTTTTGAATGAGAATATTGCCATATGCCTTTAACACTCCAATCCTTTACTTCAACCACTTTAACACTATGTCTTCGCAAGACCAAAGACAATAATTAGGATAAAATGCATAAGTTATGGACCTAAAGAAGGCCACCGCTTAGAATTATGTTTGGGAAACTCAACCTTTCCCATAAAGCATGTTCCAACCTCCACCATTATCTACTTATTTGTTGGGAATTGGGTTCAACGCTCCCCGTGTGTTTTGCAACATGGACTAACTGCTTCTCATGGATCCTAAATGTGGTGATTTCAGCAAAGACTAATGCCTATGGGTTTTGGTCTAATGAAAATCGTTATTCCAACAAGTGGTATCAGAGCAATAGGTCTCAAGTTTGAAACTCACCCAGCTCGCGTTGGGGGGAGATTGTTGGACATTGGATTTAACACTCCTCACGTGTTTGGCAACATGGACTAACCAACTCTTGTGGATCCTAATTCTAGTGATTGTAGCAGAGAATAATGCGTGCGGGTTTTGGTCTAACGACAATTAGGCTTCCAAGAATGTTTTCTTCTCCAATTGGAATACCCAAATTTGTTAGAAGCATAATACTCTTGGGTCATGCAAACTTGGCTCTTTCACTTGAATGAAAGGCTAAAATCCTCAAGTGAAGACCAATTGCCATAGAAGTCTAAGATATCTTCTGGAATATGAAACCAAGGGTCAAAGAATTGTATTAATATGTACATCTTGTGAGTAATACGCAATCACACTATTTATCAAATTTGCATCTATAATATTTGTGTGTTCAACATGGTATTAGGGTAGGTGCCTTCCTAACCTACTCAATTGTTTGAAAGCCATTAGTTTTGTGGCCTCAACCTAGGCACCCTCACCAAAATTGTACCATTTCTCTGCATGGAAATTATGCTTGTTGGAACTACATATGAGCATTCTACCTTTTATGTTTGTCATATTGCAAACCTAATGCACCTGACTACCCCTTTTCCTAGTTTTGTCATAGCTCTAAAAAATGTTCCCTACACATATACACTATGCTATGTAAAGACACCCATGACATGATTTATCCTTGGTTGGCATCGTATGCATAATGCCTTAGTGGCTAGCTAACACCCCCTTCACTGTGAGTTACATTTTTAGCTAGTTCTAGCATCAACCCAGTCTACGCTTGGGGAAATGAACCATACTTGTGACCTATGTAAAATCTAAACCTTAGGCCACTACAACGCTACAATTTTGGCAACAAAGGAGTTGTGTGGAATTAATTTTTCTTCCTTGGGGAAGAAGTCCCCATTAGAAAATTCTCTCAAACTGTAGAGTGACACCTTGCACAACAGGGAGTAGACTTGGAATCTAGTCATATTCCTTAAGGCTGGTGAAGTACTTAATGTATATGAAGACATAATTTATGAGGGTTTGTCTCCATGGTTGTATCAACAAGTCCAATCAAGCATTCAAGAGGAAGGGTGATTAATGTTGATGGAACTTCGTGTAACCCTTCAAATGCGTTTGGAAGTGACCTCATTTAGAAGACTTCAATTATTATATAGTGTGGGAGAGTGTATAATTGAAACTCACTACGACTATGTGGCACATATGCTTGAACTCTTGTCGTTAATGGCGATGACTGGCAAAGATTGCTATATTACTTTAGTGCAACTATAAAATGAGTCTATTTTTAAATGTCGTTGAAATTCCCTTACAAGTTTTGGGCATTGAGAAAACATAAAGGGGAAAGGAGTCCTCAATCGAGTGACTAGTTTTTAGCAACACATTCTTCAATGGTTATAACTATATCACTACGATTATAGAGCTAGGATTTGAAGAAAAGATAGTTCTTGAGCTTCTTGGCGCCAATCATTTTGAATTTTATATTTCTCAAGTCAAAGTAATTGAAAACTAACAATCTATGAATACAAATCTGATCAAATTGTTGAAGATATTTCTCATTATTTAATGGGCATGCTAGAGTGAAGCAATCACGTTCAGGAAAGAGAGCTCGAATAGACTCACACTTGTTAATATGACCACTGGGTAATTTGGTAATTATTCTTCTTTAATTATAAACATTGACACTAGAATTCTACTTTAATTAGTAGCATTCCACAATTGCCCTGAATGTATTGAGAGGCATGTCTTCGCTCGATCATCTTCGATTTGTCTTGGAGAAATGAAATGCTCATGAACAAATGTTTTTAGTCTCCTTCACTCCACAAGAGAGAACAAATTTTTGAGATCAGGCCATTCTTGGAGCAACACTCGTGTAACTCATCGAGAATCAAAGCATGTCACTGTTGTTACACTTCTCAAATCTGATCTTTATAGTTATGTTGATGCCTCGAAAATCGCTACAACAACATCGGGGAAAACCACCCAGTCCGGACCTTAATGCAGCTCCTTTTCCGTTTGGTGTGGTGGCTTCGACTGGAAATAATGGGACCAGTTTCCCAGTGATGAATAAAAGGGGGATGGATAAATGAGTGGTTTTCTAATAAAATGGTAATGGATGAATGATTTAATCTAAAAAGTAAAAATATGAATAACTATACTATCCCGGGAATTTTCTGTTATTAGTGTAATGTTTGATAATCTTTATCCACAAACAGGCATATAGATGACTCTATTGGTAAACAAAGACATTCATTCATATGATAATTACTTTGTTTAAGTAGTTGAACAAAGTAATCATTAAAACATTATTACACTTATCCTTTATATATCACTGATACATATATGACTAAAAGAATAACATTCCTTAAACATTCAATAGTGAAAAATATAAGGATATTTGTTGAAAACACATACATATATCCAATGATAGCAAGAGTAATCAAATGACGATTCACATAAAAGAATGAAACAAGATCATAGATAATAGTACCATATGCGCTATGAATCATTCCCGATATCAATCGCATTCAAATTCCTTTTTCCAACTTAGAAATACTTTCACATCAAGGCAATAGTGCACATCCCATCAAAGCTTTCTTCGTTAGAATTTGGAATACTGGCCCAGTCTTTATAAAAATATACCAGAAGCACAATAGTGCAACTTCCAAGTTTGAGTTTTATACAAAAACTGAGGACCCTTTCTAAATGCATGAAAGGGTCTATAAATACTAATTAAACTAACTAACTACAAAAATAAAATGCTATTTAATTGGTACAAATAAATCTTGAATATCTTCTCCACAGCAGGTTTGTTGGTAGTCGACAGCATGATTCATTGTTTCGGCTGTTCTGCCTTTGATTTGAGTTGGCAAATTGCAAGCATCGGTTCCAATTCTGGGGGACGACTGAGACGAGAATGGAGTTGAGCTGAGTATGTGGCATCATGTATTTTGGGAATGATACAATCGATTGCATCGGTTAAACACTTGAGGGTGGCCCTTTGACTGTATGGTTTTACTAAGAAAAACCAATAGGTATCCCAAGTTAAACTTTGGATGACAACAATTAATCTTCCATTCTTCTCCAACTCTTGATTGCATGCTTGCTCCAATGTCTTAGCTGACAGCAATTTACCTGGGGTACATTGTGAAATCATGTTAGACAGATAAAGAGTGTTATTGGTTAACTCAATTAAGTTACTTGTAGATAATCTACATCTGGAAACCTCTCTCTCTACTTTCATCAGCTGTGACTGCCATTCTAAGAAAATGATCTCCTTGTGTGATTCTAGGATTTTGGGTAGATTTGCTGCCTGCCCCTCATTGGTGTCTTGCCAAGCAAGAAAGTTTGTCAGAGTCTCATCGGCCTGTTCCAAATCCTGCCTAGCATCAATTAATTTATCAACTATTGATGTTGTTATATCACAAAGGGGCTCAACCAGAGAAATGTTATGACATAACAGTCTTAATTGTGTAACCAATGCCTTGTTAATTTGTAGCGCTTCGGATCTAAAATTGGCAGGTTGTGGAAGACTCTTGAACTTCTCTGCTTGAAGTGATAGCTGAGCGATTTGCTCATCTTTCGTTTTCATCATTACATTGTCTTTAATCTGGCAAATGCTTCGGATAATTCTTTCTGCTTTTGTATTGCGCTTGAGTCTATTCTCTGTTTCTCTTCAAGCAATTGCTTATTCAATTGATTGTTTAATTGCTGCTGTGTTGATAATTGTTGTTCTAACTGTTCAATTTTCTGTTGTGCTTCAGACACCTGTGATTGCAACAAAACAATTGCTTGGTCCTTTTCTTTAAGTAGATTACTCACTTCCGATGTCTTGTCCATAGCGGCTGCCGAATAAGCTCCGGCATACTGAGAAAGCTTTGTTAGGTCATCGGAAGGGTCAAACTCTTCTTTCCACACTACATTAGTTGTGTCTGTTTGTGGTGGAAACATGGAAGATTGATCAAGTCTTCTCCTTTTCCTCTGTCTTGTCACTACAGCCCTGTGTTTGGGAATGTAAAAGACATCTAATAGAGGTATGTCCTCCACCTACAAAATAATTTGATCGGAGGGATCTTTTGGAATCATTTCTAAATCCGTGCTAGGGGTTAGGCCGCTGGTTCCTTCATTCATAACCTTTGTTGACGCTGTATCTTGTCCATCTGTTACTTTGGGTGTATTGGCACCTTTTGGACCTTCCAGATTTGCTTATAATAGAGTCAAATTGCTGCCATTCTTGGAGTAGTTTAGGATCAATCTGGGTATCCACATTGATATTTTCGCTGCCCTTATCCTGCTCCTTTTTCTGCTCTTTCTCTTTTCCTTTCTCGAGAATCTTTGATACAGCAGGAGGTTTGTCAATGAGTTGCTGCTCAGGCTCGCTTGATTATGTTGTCGGGGTAGTAGCTAATAAGTCCAGAGGTAGAGTTTGCAACCTATGTTCTCTGAGCTTATTGAATTCTACTAGCCTTTCATCGTTATATCTCATTTTGGCCAGTGCTTGTACCTAGAATAATGACTCTGCCGAAGAAAACAAATCATCAAAATCATCTTTGTCATGATCAAACCTTGTAAGTTTGCTTGTTCAAGCATGGTATAGGCAACTTTCCTTGGATCGAATTGCCTATTAGGAATGGTTGCAAGATTAAGCATGTTTATTTTCTCTGCTTCCTTCTCCGCATGCTTGTAGTCGTGCAAAGTATAAACACCGCATCTCAAAGGAAAAGTAGGCCAAACCTGCTTTTTTGAAATCCTAAGAGTCTTGGATGTTCCTGCGGTTGTAATTTGATAGGCTAATTCTCAGGCTAACAGCTTGTCAGGTATGTACAGAGGAAGGACATGAGGTCTTGCAAGGCTACCAAAAACCCTTATGTATGTGAACTTATCCTCCCCAAACCAGTTTCCTAGAGCAGTTAGGTCAATCTCTGTTTCCCAAGAAATCTTTGGGGCAGGCTTATCAAAAATGGCACGGTAAATAGGCAACATAAAACCATTACAGATTTGGTACAAGTGGTCCTTATAGTGCGCTTTCCACGGCTTTTGGTGATAAATGTGAATTGGCATGGGGTCTTGTGAAGTCCATCTCCACCCCAGTACAGGAAATTCAGAATTGAAACAAAGAGTATCTAAAATA
>APFE030783677.1:156317-168455 GCA_000404065.3 Pinus taeda
AACATGCCCCTCTCCTTCAAAAAAGTGTTGTCCTCAACGCTTGAGTAGTTATGGATGCTTCTATATAAAATTCTCATCATCCCATGTGGAATCTTCAGCGGGTAAGTTCTTCCACTTGATGAGATACTATGAAATTGATCAATTTCGTAGCTGTCGAGTTCTTGTTTCTGTGACTGCTTCAGGTTCCAATATGATTTTTCCTTCCTCATCAAGTTCAGGCAATATCTTTTGAACTGGGAGGTTGTCACCTATAGACTTATTTAAGCATGAAACATGGAAAACTGGGTGCACTCGGGAAACAACAGGAAGCTCCAATTTGTATGCCATAGTACCTATCTTTTGCAACACCTTGTACGTACCATAATACGTTGGTGATAATTTATTATCCTTCTTAGCTTGCTTGAGGGAAATTTGTTTAGATGGTTGTAGCCGTAGGAATACCAAATCACCTACATCAAAACTTCTTTCGCTTGGATGTTGATCTACCTGTTATTTCATTCTATTCTGCGCCAAAGTGAGGTTTTCCTTTAAGAGTTGGAGAACTTGTTGTTGATGCTTGATGTGATATTCCATTGCTTGAACCTTAGATTTTTCTCTTAAATATGATGTGATGGACGGTGGATGATATCCATAAAGTGCCATAAATGGGGTCATTTTTGTTGTAGTATGGAAGGAAGTGTTATACCACCATTCAGCCAGAGGCAACCATTTGAACCATTGTGTTTGTTTATCAGATACAAAGCAATGAAGATATCCTTCCAAACATTTGTTTACTATTTGAGTTTTCCCATCAGATTGAGGGTGATAAGATGAGCTATGAGCTAACTAAGTACCAAAATAAGAGAATAATTATGTCTAAAAATTTCCAATGAAAATGGGATCTCTGTCGCTTACAATAATCTTTGGGTTTCCATGTAGCTTTTGAATTGTTTCCTTAAATGTAGTAGAAATTGTACTCGCTTTAAATGGGTGAGATAATGCACAAAAGTGTGCATACTTGTTAATTCTGTCAACTACCACCATGACAACACTCTTTCCTTTGGACTTGGGTAAACTTGTGATAAAATCCATTGAAACCTCCTCCCAACGTTGGCTTGGAATGGATAATGGCTGTAATAGACCTTGGGTCTTAATTGTTTCAACTTTATATCTGATTTAAGGCCATCCAAAAAAAATTCCTTCTTAACCCTGTGGTAAGTTTTTAGAAATCGTGAGTGCCCTCCTAAGGGAGAGGTGTGAAATTCCATAAGAATCTTTTGTTTGAGTTGGGAATTCTTACATAGGCATAAGCGATCTTTGTACCATAATGAATCATTTTTCCAGCTAAATGTATCAGATGTACTGGGATCTTGTTGTAATTTTTGAATGAGTGCCCACACTTCTTCGTCATTCTTCCATTCATCCCTTGCTTCGTTTATCATATCTGGTTGGATAATAGAAATTGCGCAAAGAAATGCTTCCATATCCTCATCCTTTCTTGAGAGTGCATATGCCACAACATTTTGCTTCCCTTTTGTAGATGATTTCAAATTCATAACCCAACATCTTTGTGACCCATTTTTGCTACTCTTCTGAAGATAATCTTTGTTCTAAAAAGTATTTAAGACTATCATGATCTAATTGTACCTTGAAGTGTCTTCCCATTAGGTAGGGTCACCATTTCTTAAGTGCATGTAGTACTGACAACATTTCCTTCTCATAAATAGCTTTGTGTAAATACTTTCTTTTGATTGGATGACTTTCGAAAGCAATGGGTTTTTCTTTTTTGCATTAAAACAACACCAATTCCATTTCTTGAGGCATCACATTCCACAATAAAGGTTTTTGTGAAGTCTGGCGTAGCTAAGACCTGTGCTTGGCACATTGCCTCTTTAAGATGTTCAAAGGCCTTCGTTGCTTCTGGAGTCCATGAAATGCATCTTTCTTCAATAATGTTGTTAGAGGTGTTTCTATTCTCCCATACTTCTTAACAAACTTGCGATAATACTAAAGAAATTTAATAAACAACTAATAAAACATTCATAAAATAAATAGCAGAAATATACAAATCAGACATGGTAGAAAAGGCTTGAGAGCCTCACTGTATTATATTCCTCACACTCACAATGTAATGTAATTTACAAAGAATGATAATAGTACAAATAAATACATGAGGAAGTTTGTCTCAAGATAGTACGTCTATCTTGGACACTATGGTTGAGAAAATATCTCAAAAACACACTAATCTAGGAGCCTAACTAGTTGGAGAGAATCTCTCAACCAACTAGGCCTTAACTGACTCCTACCCATGAGGAACAAACTCAATCTAGAAAGATAGGATTAAATCCTAACTTTCATGATTTTAATTAATTTAATTATTTGGACTTAGAATTGTTTTAATAAATGAGAATGAGGCTAACATTCCTCCCCTCAATGATAAGTCCAAAATAAGAACCTGGTACCATCTCCAAGTCCTCATGTTGAAAGTGTTGATCCTCAAAAACCACTGCCTGGAAAACTGCCAAAGTTGGATGCTGAAAAAATTCTAATCCGAAGAGTACATGAGTCAACTGCAAGTCTGATTCATCTCTGAATTTTGCTTGACGACTACATCATGTGCCAAGCTGCAAAAGGATTCATCTGTCTTTTGCTTTCAGTCAACATCCTTTGTCCATTGACAAAGTGTTGATGACGCCCACTGGAGAATTTGCTTGTCCATTGACAAAATATTGAGAATGCCCACTGGCGACTTTGTTGATGTTGAAACTGCCCGCTGACTGATTTGATGTTGATGAACGCCCACTGGCTAATTTGAAGATGCCCACTGGCTTATTTGTTGATTATTTTCAGTTGATATCTGAACTCCCCCCCTTCAGGTGTAGGAGAATTTCACCATCTTCATTTTACTATAGAATTGGTCTTTGTGTGAGACTGAATCCTTCGATAACACATAGACAACTGTTTGACTGTAGATGACCACTTCCAAGGATCAATCCATGAGTAATTGATCTTCACTCTTGGTGGTTGATTTTGCTTGCAGCATCTGTCAGATGAATATGGTTACAAGGATGGAGGTCAAAGAATTTACTCTCCATATGGCCATTTCGCTTACAATGGTTACACTTAACCATATTTTGATCACTGTTTAGAAAAAAGACACTTACAAACTGAACTGGCTTTGAGAAATATGTAACAAACAAAGTGTTTTCTTTGTTGTGTCCTAGGCCATGTCGACCTTTGTTGAAGGAGATTCCTTCCCAAGGTCTGATCACCTTCTTGGAAAGAATATCCTGCTGTTGTTCTTCATACTTGCTGCTACTGCTAACATCCTGTCCTTGATTTATTAAACCTGTTGTGTCACACTGGGCATCAAGCATTAACAGTTCATATGTTTGACATGCTGCATCAAACTGCTCAATTTGATCTTTGGTACTACTTGTTGCATCATTAAGTAGTACAACTGGTTGGATAAGATCACTTGTGTCGCAACTGACATCAACCTGTTTGATTAGTTCATCTGTGTTGCAACTTTCATTAATATGCTAAATAAGATCACTTGTATCACAACTTTCATTTACTGTTGTGATGAGGTCTTCTGTGTCACAACTTGCATCTGTCTTCTCTACACATTGTGCATCTAGTAAATCTTGCTCTTCTCTTAACTTAATTTGAAGTGCATGAATGAGTTTTTCTTTCACTTCGAGCTCAATTTGAAAATCTTTTGTTGCTTCTAATGTACTGGTCATTTGATTGATTAAGGTTTGGTTCTGGTTCAACTTCCATTCCAGTATTTCAGCTGTGTTCTGTAACTCATGATTGCATTATTTCAAATCTTTACACTCACATTTTGCACTTTGAAGACGTTTTCCTCCTTTACCCATTATGACTTTTGACACGCTCTCTTGTACTGGCTCGCTTGATGTTGTAAACTTTGCACTTGCTTGAACTCACACACTTGATTGATCAAAATAAGGGTGTCAAATACTATCGAAAATGCACCCAATGTTTACAATGACAAGTTCAAATGATATTGACTTATTTGACTCCTTATCAATTCAAAGCTTGGGTGTCGGTTTCAACCAAGAATGCACCCTTACAATTCAACTCAATGTGACTTTGATTACAAGCCAACTTACAAATTATGATTTGAAAATTATAGTTTTGTATTGAGCTTATTAAAAAAATTGTGCAAGTTCATTTTCCAAAAAATTGCTTTTGAATTGATGCAAATGTTGTTGTTGTAGATGACAACTTCATTAACTTGCTTGGATGTTGATGTAGAATCGTCTTTGACAACTTGATTATGTATTTCTGCTTCTTGATTGTTTGTAGTTCGCTTGATTACATAAGCTTGAATGAAAATGATTATGTGCATGCAATTCGCTAATTTGTTGTGTGCTACATGTGTACCATATTAGAAGGATACCACATGAACATTAGTGTCAAATATAGACACAGAACAAAAACAATATCAAGAATCATGCGCAATCACAAACACTCTCACAGTGTACCTAAGATCCCCTTATTCAATTTTGGGCGAATCTAGGACACTTCAACATCACATAAAAAATATGTCTTTATTAAGTATTGAAGTACATCAACCTCCACAACATTGTGATTGAAATTTCTCAAACAATGAGAATTCCAAGCTAACAAATTCTTGAAGCAACTTGTCTTCAAAATTAAAAAGAACTTTTCAAACCACAAGTTACAACCTTATCACTCCGAAGATTTATAAATCACACCTTATTGCTCCAAATTTCAAAATACTTTTACCTTATCATTCCACAAATCATCAACCTTATTCAAAATTAATCCCAATCTTCACCCTTATGAATCCCAAATAAATATATTTGATCCACTCCAAAAGTCACTCAAAATTAAAAAATACACCTTACCTTCATGAACTTTTTAATTCCCTTTTTAAACTTTCCTTAAAAGACCTTTATGACGTCACATAAAAAAATAAATAATGATTTATGAAGTCTTAAAAAAGTGTATAAATCTTTGATTAAAAGGATATAAATGTTGGTTCCCCCTTTTATTTTATGTTGGCTCATTCAAGCACTATGCTCACCGCAGCTCCACGTAGCAGTTCATTCCACACGCATTGATTGCATGCTCCATGCATTGATCGATGGAACACCACTGCCACTTTCACGAACATTGTGCATAAACCTGTGACAAACAATTCCAACTTCCCTGCTTCCCCATTCAACTTGGGAGCAGGCCAAGTGAACCTTGCGAGACCGCTAAATCCGGGCCTCATTTACGACACAACCGTGGAGGACTCCCTGTTGTTCCTCTGCAACAGGCGATATAACACGTCATAGATCACTTCCGTGTTGGGCAACCAGAACTTCAGCTGCCCGTCACATGCCACTGACATGAAGATTAGCAACTTGAACTATCCCACAATCGCCATCGCGGCGTTGAAGTCCACCAGAAAGGTCAGCAGGACGGTGAGAAACATAGGATCTGTTGCTGATGCATTGTACAAACTAACTGTAGATTCTCCATAGGGATTAAATGTTAAAGTGTCGCTGAGCCAGCTCGCTTTCTCGCGGACTTCTGACAAGATAACATTCAATGTAACATTTAGAGCCAGTAGACAAGCCAATAAGGGATTTGCTTTTGGCTCGTTTACGTGGGTGGATGGAACCCACAACGTCCAGTCTCCCTTCGTCGTTAACATAAGTGCCTAGGATGACAACAATTGAACTTCCCTTTGCATCGAACCAGTGCTCGCATTATTAAGCTGTCAATTTCACAGTTTGCCCTCCCTTATTGTGATGGAACCTTAGGCTACACACACTTCTTTTAATCCCCAATTCCAATGCGATGTCGACTCAGGGTCGCATCCTCCACAAAGTCTTTGCGCTACAATAATCTCCACTTCTTCCTATAATAGAAGCAAAGTGTGATTGATGTGATTTATTTGCAGGTATACTTCCCAACCCGCTTTTCCTTATATACTGGTAGTGACTCGAATCTTTGCGGTGATGCAGCATTCAACAATAGTTGAACAACGTCTCACATCTCTAATAAAGATATATCTGTCACTTCTCTACAGGCCGCAGCCCATACTGCTCTGATACCAAATAAAGAAATTTAATAAACAACTAATAAAACACTCATAAAATAAATAACAGAAATATACAAATCAGACATGGCAGAAAAGGCCCAAGAGCCTCATTGTATTATATTCCTCACACTCACAATGTAATGTAATGTACAAAGATTGATAATAGTACAAATAAATGCATGAGGAAGTTTGTCTCAAGATAGTACGTCTATCTTGGACACTATGGTTGAGAAAATATCTCAACAACACACTAATCTAGGAGCCTAACTAGTTGGAGAGAATCTCTCAACCAACTAGGCCTAAACTGACTCCTACCCATGAGGAACAAACTCAATCTAGAAAGGTAGGATTAAAGCCTAACTTTCATGGTTTTAATTAATTTAATTATTTGGACTTAGAATTGTTTTAACATATGAGAGTGAGGTTAACAAATACCTTGTGCTTGGCACATTGCCTCTTTAAGATGTTCAAAGGCCTTTGCTGCTTCTGGAGTCCATGAAAATGTATCTTTCTTCAATAATGTTGTTAGAGGTGCTGCTATTCTCCCATAATTCTTAACAAACTTGAGATAATACCCTATCAACCCGAGAAATCCTCACAAATGCTTTATGGATGTGGGGATTTTCCATTCCTTAATGGTTTTAATTTGCTAGGGTCTACCTTAACACTCATGAGATACAAAGACCCAAATATTCCACCTCTTGTACTCCAAAAAAACATTTGGAGCTTGTTGAAATATTGTTCTCCTCCAATAGTTAAGCACCCAATCACATGTTGAACATGATCCTTCTGAGACTGTTGTAGATTAGTATATCATAAAAAAATACTAACACAAATTTTCTAAGGAAGGGTTTGAAAATGTAATTCATCAAACCTTGAAATGTAGAAGGTGCATTGGTAAGGCCAAAAGGTATGACCAAAAATTCATAATGACTCTCATGAGTTCTAAATGATGTTTTCGAAATGTCTTCAGTCTTCATTATGATTTGATGATATCCTGAATGAAGATCCAACTTGGTGAAGTAAATTTATCCATGCAATTCATCCAATAATTCATCAGTGACATGAATGGGAAATTTATCTTTAATAGTGATCTTGTTGAGATCCCTATAATCCGGACACATGCGCCATGATCCATCCCTCTTGTGAACCAATACTATTGGAGCAGAGAAAGAACTTTGACTAGGTTGAATTATACCATCCTCTAGCATTTCTGCAACCATACATTCAATTTCACTCTTTTGGGCATAGGGGTATCTTTAAGGCCTGATGTTTGGAGGAACACTTCCTGGAATCAAATGAATAACATGACCATGATCATGAATAGATGGGAGGCCTTTGGGACTCTCAAATACCTTGGAATGATTGTACAAGACTTTTTGGAGATCTAGAGAAATAGATGATTTCGATGTGGGAACCTGTAGCGAACATAATTACGCAATTACGCCTCGTTATTCTTTCTTTAGAAGCTTTGTCATTCCGTTGGAGCTTATTATCTTTCCTGGTTTCCTTGCGATACCCCTGTTGGACACAGATTGCCATTGATGTCAATATGGCAATATTCAAGGAAGGAGACAGAGCCAAAGAAGAGGAGCCAAGTGGAGCACACAGAGTGCTTTAACACTATCCATGGCATAAACATGCATATGGCGGGAAAGACCTGTATATGCATTTAACGCAAACAGAGCTATCGGAGGCGGAAGACTTAGACTCATATGTAAATACACTGACGGGGTGAAAAAGGCAGAGTTTATATTGTATGAGCAGGTTACGTTATCGGGCTTGTAAAACCCATGTATGCATGCCTTAACAGCTGTTGAACACTGTTGAAAAAGTTGGAGAAAATTTGTTGAAACACCAATTTCTCCATTGCTAAAACATCGATACTTGTAAAAAAATTGTCGATACACCACTTTTGGCGTTGTTGAAACACCAATTTTTCCGCGATGACATTATATTTTCAGCACATCAATCGAAGGTAAACATGAGGAAGCTAAAGTGAATGGAGGAGGGAAGCCAGAAGGTCAAGTGAGTGAGGAGGAAGCCAAAGAGCCATTGAGTAAGAAGAAATGAATGGACAAAGGCATGAGAATGTATAAAACTGTAAAAACAGAGAACTGTTGGTGTGGTTGGTATGGTGAAGAACCAGAGTGTGAGGTAGTAGAAGCAGCAGAGGCAGTAGGAGCAGTAGAGGCAGGAGAGAAAGAGCGAGACAATCTCAGCTTAATAGTGTGCAGTAACATACATGTTTATACCAAGGTTGAGTTGGAGCCCAAGAGGTTGGAGCCTCAGAATTGAACTGGACTGAAGTCATTGGGGGTAGGTGCTCCCAAGTGTAGAACCACTGCAAAACAGAGTTGGTGCTCTGGAGGTTGGAGCCTCACTGAAGTCCAAGTTGGAGCTTGGCAACTATTCACAATCAGATTTATACTTATATTGTATTTATTTCATTGCACTGTTTTGAGTTTTAATAAAAGCATTAATTTCAGCTGTTGATTTCTGTGTTCTGTGTATACATACACATATCTATATATGTTGTTGGCAATCACTAGAACAATTAAAAAATATAAATAAGTAATAAGAAATATTGATTCACCCCCCTCTCAGTATTTCCAACAATTGGTATCATAGCAGGCTTCTTCATACTAGCCTAATAGCTTGAAGAAGGATCCGCAGCCATGATGAGAAATCACGAAGCATCAGGAAGACCTCCTTTATTCGATGGCACTAACTGTGGTTTTTGGAAGAAAAAAATGACCTACTACTTAATGTCCCTCAGACCCGAAGTTTGGCATTTTTTTCAAAATGAATACAAAACGACTACCACTCTTCCAACGGACCAAGACGAGAGGAAAGCCTACATCGCAAATGCAAAGGCCATGAACTCCATCACTAGTGGAATCACTGATTCTAAGTTTAAAAAAATCATGCACTGTACATCTGCCAAAGAAATGTGGGAGAAGCTAGTTAGCTTGTATGATGGAGACTCAAAAGTAAAAAAGGCAAAGCTTCAAACACACCGAAGACAATTTGAAAGTTTTAGGATGGAAGATGAAGAAGATATTGTAGCATACCTCCTCTGAGTAGCTGAAGTGGTAAATTCCCTGAAAGGATTGGACGAAAAAGTTGAAGAAAGTACCATTGTTCAAAAGGTATTAAGGTCTCTTCCAGACAGATTTGACTCCAAAATAAGCACTATAGAAGAAGCAAAGGACCTAGATACCCTCAAAATGGATGAACTCCATGGAATTATTACTGCTTATGAAATGAGGAAAGGTGGCCAAAGCTCCAAAGATGCAGCATTCAAGGCTTCAAAGTCAAAGAAGGGGAAAGAAAGGGATGACTGTAGTGATGAGTCTGATGTGGAATCCGAATTGGCTCAATTTGTACGAAAGCTGAAGAGAGGATCTAAGCTTAAAGGCAAGTATCCTCTTATCTGTTTTAAATGTGGTAAAATAGGTCATTATGCAACAAAATGTCCTCATAAACATGACAGTGATGATGAAGGAAATTCTAAAAGAATGGCACATAAAAAGAAAGGGTTCAATAAGAAAAACTTCTTCTCCAAGCAAGATGAATCTGATGAGGATGAGTTTATGATCATCAAAAAGAAATCAGATGAGGAAAGTGATCATGATGAAACCAAAGAAGCATTATTCATGGCATTCGCAGATGATGATGACTCAGGGCTGGAAGGAAATGTAGATGAACTGGTAATAAGCGCCATTGAAGAAAATGAGAAACTACGGAACAAAATCATTTCTCTTAAAGTGGAAAATGAGGAAATAAGAAGGAGAGAAGATCTCTTGGAAGCAAAGCTTAAAGAAAAAGAAGAGACTTGTGAAGAACGTGAGGCCGAAATAGTGTCTCTGAGAAAGGAGTTGAAGCAAATTAAAAAGGGCTGTAAAAGCTCTCAAATACTTGAGACTATTCTGAAAAATCAAAAACCTCAACATGAAAAGTCTGGAATAGGTTTCAAAGGAGAATCCTCAAGCACTAAGAATAGTGTGAAAAGCTATGCCGATGCACTTTCCTGCAATCCAAAAGATGAAAAAATATGTTATCAAAAGTGCATCCCAGACCCCAAGAATGAAGAGAGAATTACTCCAAAGAAGAATGTGGAGTCGAATCATGGACACTACAGCAAATACAAAACTGTACTCCACCAAGGGCCCATCGCAAATATGAAGAACGAGGGAGGAGTAATTCCCAGGATGGAAATCGATTCAAATCGTGGTTGCTTCAACAAGTACAAAACCATCTTTCTTGGACACTGCTTTCACTGTAAAAACTTCGGTCATCAAGCCAGACATTGTATGGCTCGCAGAAGTGAAGAGACAAATCTAAAGGACCGAATAATCAACTCATATGCCCCCAAAAGGCAACGACAAATCAAAACGTTCAAACCATTTGATCCCTTGACCAAATTTGATCTGATTTGCTCTTTCTGCTACAATAATGGACACTATGAGCAAGACAACCCACTCAAAAGAAGAAAGACGAGTAGCAAGAACCCCAACATGGACAAATGTGGCCTGGCTCTATATGCTCCAAATAATGAAAACCAGTGGTTTGTAGATAGTGGGTGCTCCAGACACATGACAGGAGATAGAAGGAAGTTTGTCTCACTGAGCAAAAAGGAAGGGAATGTGTCCTTTGGAAGCGAATCAGGCATAATTGCAGGAAAAGGAACAGTTACTCTGATCAATGGAAAAAGAAAAGCTCAAGATGCTCTGCTAGTTGACGGACTCAAACACAACCTCTTGAGTGTCAGCCAAATCTGTTCTCAAGGACATAAGGTTGTTTTCAGCACCAAAGACTGTGAAATAAGGAACTCTGCCTCAGGGAAACTTGTGGAAAAAGGGGTGAGAACACCAGACAACATTTACATACTGAACACGATTCAAGAAAATAAATGCTACGTGAGTCAGACAGATGAGAGTTGGTTGTGGCACAAGCGACTTGAACATACAAGCTTAGAAAATCTGATCAATATCAGCAAGATCAAAGCTGTACAAGACATTCCAAAACTATTCAAACCAAATTAGGGAGTATGTGGTCCTTGTCAACATGGAAAGTAGACCAGAACTAGCCACAAGACAAAGGAACACTATACATCGAAGCCCTTGGAGATCATCTATGCTGATGTGTGTGGGCAAACTAGAAATCAAGCACTCCAAGGAGAAAGGTACTTTGTGTTATTTGTTGATGATTATACTAGAATGATGTGGATATATTTCATAAAGTACAAATCTAAAACTTTTGATTGTTTTAAGAATCTAAAAGCCCTTGTAGAAAATGAAAAAGATTCAAAAATTAAGTGCCTCAGAACAGACAGAGGAGGAGAATTCACATAAAACGAGTTTAGTGAGTTCTGTAACATTCATGGAATTAAAAGAGAATTCTCGGCTGCCAGAACACCTCAACAAAATGGGGTAGTTGAAAGAAGAAACCGAACAGTCCAAGAAATGGCAAGAACTATGCTATTAGCAGCAGACTTATAGCCTATATTCTGGAGAGAAGCAGTAGGGACAACTGTCTATACACTAAATCAAACTCAATTAAGACCAAATTGTGAAAAAACTCCTTATGAGCTATGGAACGAAACACCTGCTTCGGTGAAGTATTTCAAGATTTTTGGAAGCAAGTGCTTCATAAAAATAAATGATGGTTCACCAGGAAAGTTTGATTCTCGGGTTGATGAAGGGATATTTCTTGGATACTCTACACGAAGCAAGGCTTACAAGTGCTACAATTATTGACTGAAGAAAATAGTGGAAGGCATTGATGTAAAGGTTGATGAAGAACTTCCAGTAAAGGAAATTGAAGAACATGAAGATGACTTTCTCTTTGAAGAAGAAGAACCTAAAGAAGAAGAGATAGATGATGAAGAAGAAGAAGAGACAAGAGAACCACCTCAGACCCCTTCAAAGATGAAGTATGTCGAAAGATATCATCCAGAAGAACAGATCATTGGCGATAGAGATGAAGGTGTGCAGACCCGAAGAAGGATAACAACCTCACCCAAGAGAAAAGTCATTGCCCTCCTATCTATGATAGAACTAGAAACATTG
>APFE030783677.1:169010-191354 GCA_000404065.3 Pinus taeda
GGAGTGGCTTTGGAAGTAATCTATACATAAAAGACAGATCAAGGTAAGTTACTAGCTGCTCTTGTTTATGTCGATGATCTGATTTTTGCTAGTAATAATGATGAAATGAGCTATGAATTTTCTCAAAACATGTCAAAAGAGTTTGAGATGTCAATGATAGGAGAGTTGTCCCACTTCCTTGGACTTCAAATATCTCAAACTAGAGCAGGGTTGTGTATATCTAAAACTAAATATCTAAAAGACATGCTCAAAAAATATGGAATGGAGGACTGTGCACCCATGAGCACACCTATGACCACAAACTGCAAACTGAGCAAAGATGATGACTCCCCTATAGTGGATGTAACTCATTATAGGTCAATGATCGGAGCCCTTCTATACTTAACAGCTACACGACCAGACATAATGCAAGCAGTAGGAATGGTGGGATGATTTCAATCTGCTCCCAAACAATCCCATTTATTAGTTGTAAAAAGAATTCTCAGATATCTGAAGGGAACTTCTGATTTCAGTCTTTGGTACCCAAAGAACTCAACACTGATTGTAACTGCATACACCGATGCTGATTGGGCTGGAAGTATAGATGATCGGAAAAGTACTAGTGGAAATGCATTCTTCCTAAGAGACTGTTTGGTATCCTGGCTCAGCAAAAAAAAGTCATCCATATCATTATCCACAGCCAAAGCCGAGTATATTGCTGCAACAGACTGTTGTACTCAGATACTATGGATGAAGGAAGGTCTAAAAGATCTCGACATATGTACATATCAACCAATTACCGTCTATTGTGACAACACAAGTGCTATCAGTCTCAGCAAAAATCCAGTGATGCACTCAAGAACCAAACACATACCAATCAAGTATCATTTCCTCCATGAGCAAGTAGCTGAACAAAACATTGTCCTGGAATATATCAGTACTAAGGAGCAGATAACTGATATTTTCACAAAATCTCCTCCTCGAGAAGCATTCGAACATCTGCGTTAAAAGATGGGGGTTATTTCTTTATCATCACTCAAGTTCATTCATAAATATGCAGCAGGACAGGGGGAGCAGGTTGACAAGGGGAGTCTGTATGCATTCCTTTGCCATTGATGTCAAAGGGGGAGAGAGAGCAGAAGAATATTTCCATCAATAACAAAGGGGGAGATTGTTGGACACAGATTGTCATTGATGTCAATATGGCATTATTCAAGGAAGGAGACAAAGCCAAAGAAGAGGAGCCAAGTGGAGCACACAGAGTGCTTTAACACTATCCACGACATAAACATGCATATGGCGGGAAAGACCTGTATATGCATTTAACGCAAATAGAGCTATCGGAGGCGGAAGACTTAGACTCATATGCAAATACACTGACGGACTGAAAAAAGCAGAGTTTATATTGTATGAGCAGGTTACGTTATCGGGCTTGTAAAACTCATGTATGCATGCCTTAACAACTGTATGCATTCCTTTCCAACAACCCTTTAATTCAACTTCCTTTCCTTCTTAATAAAATTTCATGAAAAAGTTCTTGAAAATTAAAAGCTATTGTACCCAAGGTTTGTAGCCATTGGACTCCTAGTACAACATCAACAACACCCATTGGAATGGAAAGCATTGGGCTATTCAATACATATTCTCCCATGGATATCTTGGTATTATGGCACTTTCTAGAGCAATTTATGGTTCCTCCACTTGCAACCATCACTTGACACTCTGGTGCTAGACATAGGAAGCAATTCAATTCCTTGGCCATCTCACAATGAATGAAATTATGGGTACTTCCCGAATCAATCAACATTGTTACCTTTTTCTTCTTGATATGTCCTTCTATCTTGATAGTTATGTTTGGATTCATTTCTTCTTTCTCTAAAGTTTGTTCCTGGAGTATATCCTCTTCTTTTGATGTTTCTTGTTCCTTTTCTTCCTCCTCTTCACAATCTATGTAAAATAATTTCTTCTTAGCACACTTATGACCTTTAGTGTATTTGTTATCATAACTGTAACAAAGCCCTTTTGCTCTTTTTCTCATTGTTGGGTGTCACCTGTAGGGTGTGGAAGGCTAGGGGCAACAACACTTCCATATTTATAATTGTGAGTGGTAGGCTTCCTTGTTGCCATAATTTTGCTTTGCATTTTTCTTGCCAACCTGAATGCCTTCTCCAATGAATCAAGTTCCTAAAGACGAACCTCATGTTGGATGCTATCCTTTAAAGTCCCTATGAACACATCAATCCTATTCTCCTCTGGAATATCTTTTACCCTTGTATTCAATATTTGGAAGTCCTCAATGTGCTCCATCATTGAACCCTTTTATTTGAGATTTATCAATTGGCTAAAAAAAGTGTTGCTTTTTGTATCCTCATAATGTGCTATCATTTCATCCGTAAAAATTGCTCAAGTGACAATTTGTTTACGAGAGGAAAGCCACTTATACCATACAAACTGATTTGTTTCCAAATATAAAGTTGCAATGAGTACCTTTTGTGTGTTTTGCACATTATGGAGATCAAAATATTGCTCCATCTGTAGTATCCATGTTACATGATCCTTGCCATCAAACTTCCTCATATCGATCTTTCAAACATGGTGGGTCTTCGATCCAATTTTAGAGTATATGAAATCACGATTAACATTTATTTTGTTCTCATCATGAGTTTCCTCTATTACCCTTTCACCATTAATAAGCATTTCTTGTAGAAACTTTGTCAAATCTGTCTTCAAATCTTCCATGTTGCCTTTAAGTTTTTCTTCTAAACCATCCATCTTAGCTTCCACGCCTTTCTTTAAACCATCCATCTTAGCTTCCACGCCATCCATCTTAGCTTCCACGTCATTCATCTTAGCTTATATGGATTTCTTTAAACCATCCATCTTAGCTTCCACGTTTTTTTTTAAACCATCCGTCTTAGCTTCCACGACATCCATCTCAGCTTCCACGTCTCTCTTTAAACCATCCATCTTAGATTTTGTTACTTTTTTTGTGAGAATGAATTTTGTTGCACTTGGTCTCGTAATTTTGATATATCATGTTGCATTTCTTCCTCTTCTTCATGAGTCATGCTAGAGCTTTCACGTTGCTTACTAGGTGTTTCTATTTTCTTTCTTCGGGGCATCAATTAATGATAATTACACTGCACTGTGCCCTTTGAATTCCTCCAAACTAATTTTTCAAACCAAACTTATGCAAAAAAAGAAAGAAAGAAAGAAAGAAAAAAGTACACACTTTTTTTTTTCACTTTGTAGGAGCTCAATATTGTATCTGATGTATCTCTGAAATTTCAGATCTCCAGGGTCTGAAATTGCAAAATGTGGTAGCCCTTTGAGTCCTCTTTCCAATGCTACAAGTATAATCGAAATTGGATTCTCCAAAAAAACGTTATGCACAATCTCCCAAGATGGCCTGATTATAGACTTTTTCAGTAGAGCGAACTTGTACGAAGTGCCACGTGTCACTGTTTCAACCTTAGGACCTAAAAACAATGCGCATAAAACTAAATTCCGTCCTGTTTCTGTAAATTCTTATGAAATTTCAATCTAATACTCAGAGAGGAAGTTATGATGATTTTCCCAAGGTCACCTATTTGGGATGTAACTCGGGAGCTTGCAAAAACCCTAACTTCCTTGGATCATATCTCTGAAAATATAGCGAGACAAGATCTGAAATTTAGACTCGAGGATCATCGAGATTTCGGATCGAATGGGTTTTTTTTTAGCTTCAGAAAACGTCAAAATATAATATATATATAATATAATATATATATATTATATATATATAATATATATATATATATATATATATATATATATATATATATAATATATAATAATAATAATAATAATATAATATAAAAATTATAGTGAAAATTCCACGATGGCCTGTTTTGGAGCAGCGAAACCCTACAATCCAAAGCTCCAATACCAAATGTTATGAAACCAGGTCACAAAAAGATAGAAAAGATAGATCAACGACTTAGGAAAGAGCCTCTTTGAGGGGTAAAGCTCCTTTACATTACACAAATCAACAATTCTTCGATGATACAAATGACAAAACCTCCTTTCTATGTCTAGGAGTCTAAGGGGTCATAATATAATCAAAGCCGACATAACAATAATAATATGAAGGCACAAAAATAACAATAGTGGGCTTCTATGGGGCATAATAATAACAATATGGGGACAATAGGGGCAGAACAATAACAATAAGGGCTACAATGACAATAGTAATGGGGGAATCACTAATATTATAGGGACCTAACATTAAAGAATAAGGAGCAATGATAGATTTATAGTAGTGTGTTTTATATATTATCATGCAGTTTACCATTTATATTTTGGGTTGATAAAAAAAGTTGGAAATGGTGCCAAAGAAATTTGTCTCCTATTTTCTAATAATTCATTTGGAGATTTACACACACATGATGTGTGTGAGCGTGCATGCGAAAAAGAGAGAGAGAGAGAGAGAGAGAGAGAGAGAGAGAGATTTGTGAAAAATATTATTTCACTCATATTAAATTGACTATTTCTATATTTTTTTGTTTTATATAACACATTTTATTGTATTGACATATCCTAACATCAATGTTACAAATATGGGATGGACATTACAATCTCTTCATTATAGGGCCTTAAAATTAACTTTGCTTCTACCATTGCAATAATTTTATGTGTCACTTAATGAAAGCTCAAAATGCCTTGTCTTGTCAAATTTCCACTTCAAATCATGAGTTATAAGCATTTTCAAACCTCATCAATTAAATAATTGCAACATCATTTATTATCCGTAATTAACATACTCAACTCTTGCACTCCACGATAATGAATACTCTTGTTTTCTTTCATACATAAGCTTATTAATGTTTATCTTAGGTAGTTGGGAGGAATGATTGTTATCCTCCTTGCCCAGGTTCAATTCCCACAAGTGAAATGTTGAGCTCATATTGAGTATATCGTTGCAGTGGCTTTGATCCTTGTTTTTTTCTTCAAAAGAATAGTTACGAGATTCTATTAAAAGGAAACTCTGGTTTTCGGGCCAGAACCCTTACATATTTCACTGAGCTCCACTATAATTCTAATTTCAGGTGTCCAAAATATATGAATCCTAAGCTTACGACATTTTTTGCCCACAATTCTGAAAAATATGCCTATTATATATTCTGTAGTAAACTCCTAGATAAAAACAAAACCTACATAACATCAAAAACTAAAACAAATAAGATAAATTGTCAATTGACTAGCCTACCAAGCCAAACTCTTCTTCAAATTGAAGTTCATTGATCAAGCATGTTGCTCTGTGTCTTGAACTCCCTTCCCTTTTTCCTTCTTGCATCTTCATTAGCTTTGTCCTATGATAGTGCTAGCTGAAATCCTGTGACAAACTTGTCTTCCATCTCTGCCAATTTACAATGAGTGGTTACCATTCCAATCCTAAATTCACTTTGCAGATGATCAATTTTGATTTTCATCAATTCAAGCTTGGAATTCATTAACAACTGGAGGGATTTTGTGCTTTCTCTTCAATCTCATTTTGTTGGTTGAAAGCGCTCAACATGCCTTCCATTGCCTTTAAAATCCTATCCATAAACTGGTTGACGTCTACATGCTCGCTGCTGCGAGAAGAGGAACTAATGTTCTCCATGTGAAGTTGACACAATGTCAAAACCTTTTTTACAAATGTTGGACCTAATTGCCACAAATTCTCTAGAACAAAATCCTGCTTGACTCAGAGCCCTTTGTAGAGAAAAATGGAGACTTCACCATCGAATATAATCCTGAAGGGTCCTGTTGTTGAGGCTGTCATATCCATCATGGCCTCTGATCCCCTTCTTTTTCACAATTGAATGCAAGACTGGTTCTCTCTAAAACAATCCCAACACTCAACAAATTCAATCTCCAACTCATAAGCAAGCTCAAGGCCAAATCTTAGCCAATTCACAATCTCTCCAAGTCTTTATTCCAATGTGTAATTCCCATGAAGGATAGCTTGTATTTAAAGGGAAATAAAACCTCTAAAAATAGCGTAATCTCTCAAGGATCAATTCCTAATTGCATGCACTATCAATGCAACTCAGAAAAATCTAAAACAAATAGTGCACTGTCCCTGCATTCTAGTCTCAACTGGGTCTTTCTCAGAATCGACATGCATGAGTTTCTGATGGTGGAATCTTCAGTTAACTAGAGTAGCACTAATTAGGTCACTAGTGTCCCAACTGACTGTTTACTCGCTATTAGTTCTTGAAACTGATTGGAACTAATTTAACTAGACTTAACTCAATATATTGAGTTAGCTAATTACAACTCATTCATAACTCATCCTGAACTCCTATAAGTTAGGGAGAACATATACATGTCTTCTAAAAGACTTCTAATTCGAATTTCCTAAATTAATTAAGTTAATTAAACTTAATTAATTATTTTCAATTGCTCTGAGAAAAGAATTCTATTTTAATTCATAGTTTAATTCAAGGACAAATTAAACTGGAATTTCTCGTTGCCATTTCTCAACAAGGTTCGAGTAGGTCCAACAGGACCAAACTCCTTTGTCGTACCAAATTGAGATATCTTTGATCTTTAAATATCCCTTATGTTGCGTCTGACCTGCAAGCTCTATGAGATCTTCATCATTCTACAATGGACCATTTTCAGAGAAGTTATCATTCCAAGAGATGCATGCTTCGCTACCTCCTCACCAGCATATATGCTGAAGCAAAATAGGGGACTCCTTTTGCATAACTTCCATATTTTGGATCTTGTTCTAGACCAAATCGATGATTCTACTTTGAGAAGATGAATGTTATGGAAATATTTTTTTAGGAAGGCTTACTTCCACCAATTCCTTGAGTCAGATAATAACCTCCACACTCTCTTAACTCTGAGAGCCAGATTCATAAGGTGTGGGTCTTTTATTGCCAACCCCAGATGAGATTTAGGTAGCCAAACAATGTTCCATTACATCAAATGGAATATTTTTTCATTGTTTTTTCCTCCTTTCCATAAGAACTTTCGAATGAGAGCACTAATTTGGTTTATTATTCCTTTTGGAGAAAGAAGTCTGCAACATAGATAAATTGGAAGTGACGAAAGAATTGCCCTAATCATTATTGTTCTCCCTACAATATTTAGCCATTGAGCTCCCCAAGCCTACATTTTCATTTTTAGTTTTTGAAGGACCTCACTCCAATCCTCTAAGTTTGCCACTTTGATTGAGAGGGGAGTTGCTAAAGATTTAAAATATCTCTGCCCTATTCCTGCTTGGAATTTTAGAGAATTGGCAATCTCCTATAATGTAGCATTAAGGAAATTCCAACTGATGACTCTTCTTCTTGTTTACTAATCCCCCAGACAAGTCCAAGTAGGAATCCATCACTCTTATAAAGCGACCAACAATAATTTTTGAGGCCCCTCCGATGAGATGTGTGTCATCCATGAATTGGGATAGATTGATTTCTTTTATACTTCTGGTAACGCTGATGCTAGTAAGACATCCCTTTGTTATTTTCAACTCTAAATTTCTACTTAGACTTTCAACGAAAAAATGTATAATAAAGGGGAGAGAAGGCATCCCTGCATAAGGCCCCTAGAGGATGTAAATAAATTCAAGGGCATGCCATTGACAAGGGGATCAATGCGCAGAGTGTTGGAAAATCAAGGTTCTTGTAGATTATATTATAATTTCCTTGATAATTACTTGTGATTATTATTTGGCATTTTAATCCCTTTATATCATTTCATCAAGCAATTACGAAAACAATGAACAACACAAAGAGACAAAGTACACAAGATATAGGCTCCAAGCCATGGGAAAATCCCTCCAAGGGGAAAACCTAGAAAGAATACTTCTCTTCTTATAGAATCGAAATAAGACTTCTAAGACATAAAGATCAAAGTCAAAGTTCCTCCCAAGCACCAAGTCAACCCTTCAACAAGATATCTCCCAAACAAGCCAAATTCTTCCAAAGTCAGGGAAGATCAAACTTGGTCAAAGCAACTCCAATCAAGGTCTCAACCTTGTATTTTGAGGTTTGCAATTTCGGCCCCTATAATTCACATAGATACCCTAGACAACTTCACACGTGTGGACAGAAAAAGGTATTTTTCTAAGAGATATTCTTCACTTCGACTTCTTCTTCTTCTTCTTGTCTTCCTCACTCTTCTTTCTTCTTGTCTTGTTGTAAATTGAACTTTAGTGAGTGAATGTATCAAATCAGTCAAAGTCCTTAGTTATATCATTCTTAAGGGATTGAATAAACCTCTTCAGGATGAGTTCACCATGGTTAAGCTAACTTGGTCTTGGACGAAAAATTGACTCTCTAGACTAAAAAATAATGATTTTATGTTGCTACAACTGTTAACACCCTGCAATTGACCTTTAGGCTGAAAACAAGGATTACAAAGGTAGCCAAAAATCTCCTGTAGGCTAAGGGCTAGCCCCCCCAGCCTTGGAGAGGGCTCTCTTGATCTCTCTTGCTACCAATCACCTAGGGGACTGATAGGATCTAGGTTTTAGGCTGACTATGATGATCATAAAATGATTTTTGGTTTGGATTTTGAAGGTGGGTGCAAAGGGCAAGAACTACTTTGGATCAGAGTTACAAATCCAAATGAAAAAGGGATATAATGCAATTTGCAACAGGGGCAAGATAGGCAGACTTACTGGCGATTAATCAAAGTTCGTTGTAGTGGAAGGATGAGTGGGGTAGGAGAAAAAGTGACAAATTAAGCATCAAGCCACATATGAATTTATATTTGCTGTAGAAGAAAACTAACACATATGATAAGCTGAAATTAAACAAAGCAAATACATGAATTATGAAATAAAGCTTCTTTCAAGCTTAGCATGAAAAACTTATACAATATGAAATTATGTGTTAGAAACAAATCTGAAAAGAAAACACATGTGATTCATAAAAGGAAAACAAACCAATAAGCATGACACAAGTATCCCTATCCAAATAACATTCACCTTCTTCTATTCATTTGGAAAAACAATACATGCATACAAAATAGCCTTAGCCTCTCACCCTTTAGACCCAACATAACCATTTTTTCATGTCTTGTCCTCCTTAAATACAATAAGGAATTCAAAATTACCACTAGTTGGTCGAATTCATAGCATGGAAACTAAAAAGACTAGATACAATGTGTCTGCAAAGAAGATTGAGACTATCCCAACTTAGAAACATCATGATTTAAAACTTAAAGAAAAATTTGGCAACATTATGCCTTGAAAAACATAATCTAGCTTATCCACACCTATCCGATCACTAACATACTTCTAGAAGGTCCCAAAATACCAATATGCAAAAATAGGCTTGACTGATATAGTTGCGTAGCAGGGTGCATTAGGTTTCTAACTCAACACAGTTATAGGTTGTACTGGATAAAACTGAGGAGCTAGGAAATATTGGAGATGATGTTGTGTTGGTGTAGGACTCACTGGATGCTTCCTTTCATGTATGCAGGCCTCTGAAATGACTAATCACCACTTGCGCAACATTTGCACAACATAATTCAAATTATGAATTTGTTTGACATTTCCCACTCCAAAAAACATTGTAGTGCCCATCCATCCATCACATTCACCTTATAACACCCATCATGCATCAAAACTTCCAAAACTTTCACAGTTTCATCAAAAAATGACCTTATGTAATTGGAAAATAGGCCCTTGGCTACACAAATTTTTAACTTTCAACATAATGGAACAGAGCATGTAATTTCAAAAATGAGTAAACCCACCTCAGTCAAGATGCCAAGGCTACCTCCTCCTCCTCTTGCTAGATGATGGTTTGGCTTCTTTACTAGATGATGGTTTGGTTTCTTTGCTAGATTCCATATTGTTATGCTAAATTTCTAGGTGACTGTGACTATTTGATTTTCTTGAGTTGTTATCTAGTCCTAGCCAGCTTCTGTTTCATCAGCCTTAATCTTCTTCTCATAATCAAATTCCTTGTATTGTATCTCTTCATCTATCTGTGTATAGGCAGAGTCCACCCAAAAACCACCTTGGCTTTGTCAAGCGCATCAAGGGCTTCCAAGAATTCAGCATAAAGTTCCTCTTTGTACCTTTCATTCCTTTCTAGCACCTCATCAACCTGGTGTTGGCAGTCCTCAATTTGCTCAAACATTTTTTGATACTCTTCCCATTCATCAAATTATGGCCTTTCTGTTGCTGGAAAGGTCTCTTTCATTTGTTCTTCCCTCTTAGGTGTTGATCTTGTCCTGGGCTTCCTTGACTGTTTTGGCACATTTAACTCCTCCACCTCAATCACTTGCTTGCCTTTGTCCTGGGCTGTAGGTTTAGAAGGATTTCTAGATTATTCACCTTCACTATATGTGGTTGCCTCTGCTGCTTTGTGTATATATCCATGTTTTTCTTTTGTAAATAAGCCAGCATGAGATGATATTTGTCAAGGTTGTCCCGCAAATTTATGATTTTTAGATCCTTGTACTCCATGGGACCCACTTGGCTATCTTTTCAAAATTCTTGACCAACTTCTTCTAATTGCTCTGGTGCATCATCATGTGGCTCAATTGCCTTCTTAGAGGTTGGTTCCTCAATAATTTTCTTTGTATATGACCTGGTTCTTCGTTTGTGTAGAAACTGTGTTTCTTCTTGGTCAACTTGTGGCATCCTACTTTTCCCTTTGAGAGTTTTTCCCTTATCCTTTAATGACTTCTTTGTCTTTTCAACTTCAAGCCTATTGACAAATTCTTTAGCTGCAAGTGTTTCTTCAATTGTGCCTACTGAAGGAAGGCCTTCTTGGCTTTTGGAACTGTTTGAATGGGCCAGCAAAATTGAGGTTGACAAGAAAGCCTCCCAAGACTTATTCCTCTTCTCTGACTCATTCAAAAGCAACAATTTAATTAGTGCAAAGAGGAACAAACTAGGCAAATGTTTCTCTCCCTTAGACTGAACCTTTGCTGCCATTTTGCTTGAACTTTTGAAGAGGTAATGTGGTAAGTTAAGTCTTCGTCTACCAATGAAGCACATAAGTAGCCTAATATGGTATTGTTATACTCTGCTGAATTGACCTTCAATGGTAAAATACCTTTGTATCACTTTGAACAGCTAGTTGTAGTGGTTCAATGGGTAGTTTCTCGGGAATGTAGGGCCATATTTTCCTTTGTAGTGAGGCTTTACAAAGTCTTTATAATGTGGGGCATCCAACTCCATGCCTTTTAACTAGCTTTCACCATGTAAGGGGATCTCCGTGGCCTGTGAAATGATTTCTTCAGAAACTGTAAATTCTAAATCTCCAACCTTGACCTTGTCACCTTTAAAACCGAGGGCAAACAAACTGGCAAGCTAAAAGTGGTTGCCATGTATTTTAATTTTCTTAAAGAAGGCCATACATCTTATTTGTTCAAATGCTACTCGGATTGCAGGGTCAACATTTACCATCTCTAAACTTCTGGGCTCAAAACGAACTACCTCTCCTCCCTTTGCTTTCCTTTTTCTCCCTGGGCTTCCATCTGATTACATAGATTGCAACATACCCTTTCAACTCTGATCTCATGCACACACCAAGTCTGTGGACAAGGGGTTAAATAATAGCACAATGAAAGGGATGACAACGCGATGAACATAGCCAGCTGACAATGTTTTCACAAAGTTTCAATGACTTTGGGTTTTGGGAAATATCTCATGCTCTCACAACTCTTTTACATGCCAAATCAGAAATGTGGGCGTATACAAAGGAAATTAGGCCAAATTAACAGGAAATTTGACTGATAAGATATATTAGACACATATCAATGAATACAAACCCTCAACATTTCAAAATATCTGAAACACGTACCAACAAAACACATGCTTTTACACAATAATTACACAACAAACGCACACAATCATTTACTAATCAATGTCTTATCAATTTTCTAAGAAAATTTGTGGCTAGGGAGCATATTTCCTACCTTAGACAACATGAAATATTAAGAGAAATAAGTGGAAGATTGACATCGACCTCTGCAAAGTGTTTGAACCAATTACAGAGTAGTTGCGCAACGTCTGTGTGGCTCGGAGTTTGCACAACAGTTGCGCAATGACCTTCTTCCACTTGAACAACACTTCCCTTCAACCTTCATGCAACCTTCCTTCGACCCTCTACTATGCTTTCGACCTTCTACTCTGCAACCTATCGAAACCTCTATGAGCGCGAGCTTTAAATGGAGAGAGAACGAGGGAAGCTTCAAAAAATTTGAAATTTTGCGCCTCCCTAGGTCTTGTTTTTTCATGAAGGTGAACTTTGAGTAAAGGGTGTTATTGTAACATGAACTGTGAATTATGAATTATGAATTATGATGATGAATTATGAATTATGATGATGAATTATGAATCTAGGGGGTGTAATGGCATGATGATGAGATGTGAATTGAGGGGTGACATGATGGTAAAATGTGAATGAAGGGAGTATATGATGGTAAATGATACATGCAAGGAGTACATAAATGTGAATTATGAATTGTGAATGGTGACATGGGGATATGATGGACACCACTAATAGACCCATAGAAATTTAACTAATGGAACTTGACTGTCATGGTTTTGACTTGTGATAAATGAGTCCCCATGAAATGACCCCTTGAACCCTCAATGACTCCTTTTGTCTACATGAGTATAGATTTGAAAATATGACCTTATGACCCTCTCATGGACTTTAAACTCTCTCAAATTTAATTTTGTATTTAAAGACCCCTTTATGACATGAAAAACTTACAATGACCTTAGACAATGAGCCTTTAGACTATGAGATCAATGATTCATAGGCCAAACTGACATAAAAACCCCCAAACTGAATAGAAAGAGGCAAAGACACTTTGAACCCTAGACCTTAGGACCATAACATTGGCTCCAATGGGGATGGAAACCTCCTAGTGAGGTGCCAAGAACAGTGCAGACTAGTAGCCTAACCATTGGGCTATGGAGTCAAATACTAAAGACTGAAACTTAACTGACTAACTCTTTTTACCCTTACTTTACATATGGCAGTAGATCACCAGAACCTTAGGGTCTTCTCCTCAGGCTTAGGGTTCCAATGATAACCACCCACACTTGTAGTACTGAAAATAGAATGGTATGTACAATGGAGCATTGAATCGGTTGAATCTCAAGTGAGATAATGTTTCAACAGCCTACCATTGACAGACCCTCCTCCAAGTAGTCCATCTGTCAGATCCTTGAGCAAGTAAGCATTGTTCCCATGGAAATCAACCACTTTGAAGGGCTCCTTCCACAAATTCTCAAATTTCTCATGCTTTCCTTTCTCCTCATTCCTGACATCCCATTTTAACACTAAGTCTTCAATCCGAAAATCTTCTGCTTTAGTTCTCCTATCATAAATCTTCTTAATCTGGTCTTGTATTACTTGAGTGTTCTTGAAAACTTCCTCCCTAGTCTGCTGCAATTGGATCATTTGATTGATCCTCCTTTGCACATCATTTAGTTCCACTTCAGCCTCTTGTAGCAACTTCATCACCAAAACTCCTAATGAAGAAGGAAAAACAACATCCATTCCATAAACTAGTTGGAAAGGAAACATACCTATTTATTTTTTAGTGCTTACCTAGTCAGCTCACAATGCATTCACTAGCTTCTTGTGCCAATTATTTTTGTTTTCTTGCAACAATTTTTTGATGATGTCGACCAAAATTTTCTTAGAGGACTCGGCCAAGCCATTACCTTAAATTAATAGGAAATTTGTCTGATAGGCTATGTTAGACACATATCAATGCATACAAGCCTACATGCAAACCCTCAACATTTCAAAATATCTCAAACAAAAACCAACAAAACACAGGCTTTTGCATAGAAATTACACAACAAACCCACACAGTCATTTACTAATCAATGTCTGATTGATTTTCTAAGAAAAGTTGTGGCTAGAGAGCATATTTGCTACCTCAGACAACATGAAAGATTGAGAGAAATAAGTGGAAGACTGACATCGACCTCTGCAGAGTATTTGAACCAGTTACAGAGTAGTTGCGCAATGTCTATGTGGCTCGGAGTTTGCGCAACAGTTGCGCAACGACCTTCTTCCACTTTGTAGAAATTCTCTACAAATCTAGCTTTGATCCATGTAGAAAATCTGCTTGTAGGTTAACCCGATAATGAAATATAAATCAAAGCTGAATACCATAACCTACTTCTACTATCAATTTGCGGAAGCTTAAAGATCGAGCTGAACAATATAACTAGAAGAAGAAGAATCAATAGCACAATACACATGAAAATACTTTGGGGAAAGCCTTAGCTAAAAACCCCACTATTTGTATTATCATACAAGGTGGGAATACATAGGAATTATACAAAGCCTTAGCTCTCACAGCTAGCCAACTCTTAGTACAATCCTCAGAGATGCTCATAGGCAATCTTGGCTTCTCTCAAGCCTTCCTCTTTACCCTCCAAGCTCCTATTTCTTTAGGTTGTTCCTTGTGGATGATTCCTGTTACCAAGTGTAACACTCTCTCACACACTGTCAAAGCTACGCAATCCTCAAGGAATGATTCCTTGACTGCATGCATGAGTTTCTGATGAGGGAATCTTCAGTTAACTGGAGTAACACTAGTTGAGTGCATGGATGCATCAACTAACTCTTAACTCTCTATTAGTTCCTCAAACAGTTTGGAACTAATTTAACTAGACTTAACTCAGTAAACTGAGTTAACTAATTACAACTCAAATATAACTCAATCTTATCTCCTTAATTTAAGGGATAACTCTTGCATGTCTTCAGAAAGACTTCTAACTTGACTTTCTCCAACTAATTAATTCAAAATAATTAATTAATTAATTCCAAGTAGTTGTTAAGACTAAATTTGATTTTAATTCGCAATTTAATTCAAGGACAAATTAAATTGGAATACTCTTGTTGCCATATTTCAACACTCCCTCTCAACAAGAAAGGGATTATCTGCCACCTCGATCTTGTCTATATGGAACTTGAATTTACACTTTGACAATGCCTTTGTCAAAATGTCAGCATCTTGCTCCTCTGTCAAAATATACTGCAGCAACATGATCCTCCCATCATCAGTAGCTTGCTTTACCTTGTAAAGCCAACGGGAACTCACAACTGACTTGTTCTTCGGTCTCGGAACCACATCACAAACACTGTTACAAACTATGGAGTCATACTCCTCCACCATAGCATCAACCCAAATCGGTTGCTGCACTACTTCCTCAAAGGAAGATGGCTTGGTCTCAACACATTCCCCAGAAAGGGCCATGTATCCAGTGTACCTCTCAGGTGACCTCCTCTATCTGCGCAGAGAAGACGGTGCTCCCACATTCTCTCTTGCATCCTCCAATAATCTGTCAGCTTCTCTTGTGCGCTTTCGTCCGTCTCTGGAAGACTTTGCTTGAATCGATGTCTCCACTCCTGGAACCTCTGCATGCGGCTGCTCCACATCAGTTTGAGGCTCCTCCTCCTTAGGAACCAACAGTTCCTCCACAGCTTGTAGTTGGAGCTTCCTCTCAAGGGAAACTCGCATGGCCTTCTGCTCATCAAACTTGAGATCTTTGCGAACCACTGTCCTTCGACTGGTAGGCAAGTACACCCGATAGTTGTGAGTTGTATCAGTGTACCCCACAAATATCCCCAACTCTGCTGTCGGCTCAAGCTTCTTCCGTGCATCCTTTGTCACATGGCAATATGCCGATGAGCCAAAGATCCTGAAGTGATCCACATCTGGTCTCTTATTGGAGAAAGCTTCCTCTGGTGTCTTCATCCCAAGTATGAGATGCGAGCTTCTATTCTACAAATAGACCGTTGTGTTGCATGCCTCAACCCACAAGTGAAGTGGTAGGCCTTGGTCATGTAGCATTGCCCGTGTTGCCCCTACAATAGTTTTGTTCTTCCTCTCGGCCACCCCATTCTGTGGTGGGTTATGAGGTGCTGTCAACTCTCATTTAATTCCTTTCACTACACAGAAGTCCTTAAACTCTTAAGAGACATATTCTCCACCGTTGTCACTTCTCAAGGCCTTGACATTATTCCTTGACTTTTTCTCAACTAAAGCTTTGAACTCACAAAATTTTGTGAAAATTTGGTCCTTCTTCTGCATGAAATAAATCCAACATTTATGAGAAAAGTCATCAATGAAAATCAAATAATACCTTTGCTTCGTTGTGGATGCCGTCGAGAATGGTCCACACACATCAGTATGAACTTGCTTTAAGATAGCCTTTGCTCGATTGTCTCGATCATGAAAGGAAGACTCAGTGTACTTTCCCAAGGTACAACCTTTGCATGTGTCAACTTTCTCAAGTTTGCCTTTGGGAAGTCTTGTAGATATCTGCTGCATTATATTCAAAGCCCCATGATTCAAATGGCCCAATTGCCTGTGCCACAACTCACCAATATCATGGCTTTGCACCAATTCTGCTTTTGTACTCAATGTTGTACAATCATCTACCTCTAGTTTATAGGGATTCTTCACTCGAATCCCTATCCTCTTGGTCTGACTCGTTGCTATGTGTCTTAGGAATGCCTTTCCTTTACTAAAGACAACATCGTAGCCTTTGTCCTCCAACATCAAGACCGATACCAAGTTCTTCTTCAGTCCAGACACATACTTCACATTTGTCAAGGTGATAGGAGCTCCATGCTCCCTCTAAAAAGCAACCGTGCCCACTCCTGAAACACTATACCTTCCGTCATCACCCATTTCTATTCGCATCTTGAGGTCTTTCTCCTCCAAAGCACTGAATAAACTTTTATCACTGGTCATGTGGAATGAGGCTCCACTGTCAAGATACCAGACACAACCCATCATCGATGACACCATGCATGCGATGAGGGTAAAGTCCATTTCGAACTGAGAGGCTAATTCCTCAGCTTCCGATCCTTTCGAGGATTCCTTCTTGGACTTATTCGATGGGCAATTAGTCGCATAATGTCCCATCTCATGACAATTAAAGCATCTCACTTTAGACATGACACCCTTCTTCCCTCCATGAGAAGAATTTGATTTGGAATGGGAAGACTTCCCCTTCCCTTTCCTTGCCTTACTTGCTAAGGCCAGATTTTCTTCATCATCATCCTTGGATGAAGAAGCATCTCATGTGCTCCTCCTGATCTCCTCCTACATAAGATCCGACTGTAGTCGTTCCCAATCTGGCAGTTTCTCCCTTCCATTCACAGAGTCCTAGTAGCTATTCCAACTCTTTGGAAGGCCAAGGAGAGCGAGGATCACCATATCATCATCGGTAGTAGTTATTCCCACACTACCAAGCTCATCTCTACAGGTGGTGAGCTTGTTCAGATACGTGGAAATAGTATCTCCCTTCTCCATCTTGATTCTTCGAAGCTTATCCTTCAACACCAATTTCCTCTGGTCGCTATAGTTCTGGTAGAGATCCTTCAATGTCTTCCACATTGAAAATGGAGTATCCTTCCCATGGAGACTCGAGACAATATGGTCTCGAACTCCCTCAAGGATGATCCATCTCTCCTTCGCCACACACTTCTTCTACTCAACCTACTCTTGTGCATTAGTTGAAGCTGGCTTTGGGATTTCTTGATCAATGAATTCCTTCAAGCCATTGTCTTCTAATACAACCTCCATTTTATCTTTCCATGCTATGTAATTCGAGCTATCTTGGAAGGCATACTCGAGTCTCAAGCCATAGAATGCCATTGGCCAACCTTGAAGTATGATATGAATTCGATTTGCACCTACAACCCCGAACTTCAAACTTCAAATTCTCTTCTCAGTATATTGTTCATAGCTCCGATATCATGTAGAATTTTTCTACAAATCCAGCTCTGATACCATGTAGCCGATAATGAAATATAAATCAAAGCAGAATACTATAACCTACTTCTACTATCAATTTGCGGAAGCTTAAAGATCGAGCTGAACAATATAACCAGAAGAAGAATCAATCGCACAATACACATGAAAATACTTTCGGGGAAGCCTTAGCTAAAAACCCCATTATCTATATTATCATACAAGGTGGAAATACATAGGAATTATACAAAGCCTTAGCCCTCACAGCTAGCCAGCTCTCAGTACAATCCTCACAGATGCTCACAGGCAATCTTGGCTTCTCACAAGCCTTCCTCTTTGCCCTCCAAGCTCCTATTTCCTTGCGTTGTTCCTTGTGGATGATTCTCCTGTTACCAAGTGTAACACTCTCTCACACACTATCAAGACTGCGTAATCCTCAAGGAATGATTCCTTGACTTCACGCATCAGTTTTCTTTATAAGAAAACACATGCAACTGATAGTACATTGTCCTTGACATTTAATTTAACTGGATCTTTCTCAGAATAGACATGCATGAGTTTCTGATGAGGGAATCTTCAGTTAACTGGAGTAGCACTAGTTGAGTGCATGCATGCATCATCTGACTCTTAACTCTCTATTAGTTCCTCAAATAGTTTGGAACTAATTTAACTGGACTTAACTCAGTAAAATGAGCTAACTAATTACAACTCAAATATAACTCAATCTTATCTCCTTAATTTAAGGGATAACTCTTGCATGTTTTTAGAAAGACTTCTAACTTGAATTTCTCCAACTAATTAATTAATTATTTCCAAGTAGCTGTTAAGACTAAATTTGATTTTAATTCACACTTTAATTCAAGGACAAAATAAATTGGAATATTCTTGTTGCCATATTTAGCCACTCCCTCTCCACAAGAAAGGGATTATCTGCCACCTCGATCCTGTCTATATGGAACTTGAATTTACACTTTGACAATGCCTTTGTCAAAATGTCAGCATCTTGCTCCTCTGTCGAAATATACTGCAGCAACATGATCCTCCCATCATCAACAGCTTGCTTTACCTTGTAAAGCCAATAGGAACTCACAACTGACTTGCTCTCCAGTCTCGGAACCACATCCCAAACATTGTTACGAACTATGGAGTCATACTCCTCCACCATAGCATCAACCCAAATCGATTGCGACACTACTTCCTCAAAGGAAGATGGCTCGGTCTCAACACATTCCCTAGAAAGGGCCATGTATCCAGTGTACCTCTCATGTGACCTCCTCTGTTTGTGCAGAGAAGATGGTGCTCCCACATTCTCTCTCGCACCCTCCAACAATCTGTTAGCTTCTCTTGTGCGCTTCCTTCCATCTCTGGAAGACTCTGCTTGAGTGGATGTCTCCTCTCCTAGAACCTCTACATGCGGCTGCTCCACATTAGTCTGAGGCTTCTCCTCCTTAGGAACCAACAGTTCCTCCATATCCTGTAGTTGGAGCTCCCTCTCAAGGGAAACTCGCATGGCCTTTTGCTCATCAAACTTGAGATCTTTGCGAACCACTGTCCTCCGACTGGTAGGCAAGTACACCCGATAGTTGTGAGGTATCAGTGTACCCCACAAGTATCCCCAACTCTGCTGTCGGCTCAAGCTTCTTCCGTGCAACCTTTGTCACATGGAAATATACCGATGATCCAAAGATCCTGAAGTGACCCACATCTGGTCTCTTACTGGAGAAAGCTTCCTATGGTGTCTTCATCCCAAGTATGCGATGCGGGCTTCTATTCTGCAAATAGACCGTTATGTTGCATGCCTCAACCCACAAGTGAAGTGGTAGGCCTTGGTCATGTAGCATTTCCCGTGCTGCCCCTACAATAGTTTTGTTCTTCCTCTCGGCCACCCCATTCTGTTGTGGGTTATGAGGTGCCTTCAACCCTTGTTTAATTCATTCCCCTACATAGAAGTCCTTAAACTCTTGAGAGACATATTCTCCAACGTTGTCACTTCTCAAGGCCTTGATCTTCTTCCTCTCAACCAAAGCTTTGAACTTACAAAACTTTGTGAAAGTTTGGTCCTTCTTTTGCTTGAAATAAATCTAACATTTACGAGAATAGTCATGAATGAAAATCAAATAATACCTTTTCTTCGCTGTGGATGCCATCGAGAATGGTCCACACACATCAGTACGAACTTGCTCTAAGATAGCCTTTGCTCGACTGTCTCGATCATGAAAGGAAGACTTGGTGTACTTTCCCAAGGTACAACCTTTGCATGTGTCAACTTTCTCAAGTTTGCCTTTGGGAAGTCTTGTAGATATCTGTTGCATTATCTTCAACGCCCCATGATTCAAATGGCCCAATCGCCTGTGCCACAACTTGCCAATGTCTTTGCTTTGCACCAATTTTGCTTTCGTACTCAATGCTGCACAATCATCTACCTCTAGTTTATAGGGATTCTTCATCTGAATCCCTATCCGCTTGGTCTGACCCGTGGCTATGTGTCTTAGGAACGCCTTTCCTTTATTGAAGACAACATCGTAGCCTTTGTCCTCCAACATCAAGACTGATACCAAGTTCTTCTTCAGTCCAGGCACATACTTCACATTTGTCAAGGTGATAGGAGCTCCATGCTCCCTTTAAAAATCAACCATGCCCACTCCTGAAACACTATACCTTCTGTCATCACCCATATCTATGTGCATCTTGAGGTCTTTCTCCTCCAAGGCATTGAATAAACTTTTATCGCCAGTCATGTGGAATGAGGCTCCACTGTCAAGATACCAGACACAACCCATCATCGATGACACCATGCATGCGATTAGGGTAAAGTCCATTTCGAACTGAGAGGCTAATGCCTCACTTTCCGATCCTTTCGAGGATCCCTTCTTAGACTTCTTTAATGGGCAATTAGTCTCTTAATGTCCCATCTCGTGACAATTAAATCATCTCACTTTAGACATGTCACCCTTCTTCCCTCCATGAGAAGAATTCGATTTGGAATGGGAAGCCTTCCCCTTCCCTTTCCTTGCCTTACTTGCTAAGGCCATATTTTCTTCATCATCATCATTGGATGAAGAACCATCTTGTGTGCTCCTCCTGATCTCCTCTTGCATAAGATCCAACCATAATCGTTCCCAATCCGATAGTTTCTCCCTTCCATTCACAGAGTTCTGGTAGCTATTCCAACTCTTTGGAAGGCCAAGGAGAGTGAGGCTCACCATATCATCATCGGTAGTAGTTATTCCCACACTGCCAAGCTCATCTCGGCAGGTGGTGAGCTTGTTCAGATATGTGGAAATAGTATCGCTCTTCTCCATCTTGATTCTTCGAAGCTTATCCTTGAGTGCCAATTTCCTCTGGTCGCTACAGTTCTGGTAGAGATCCTTCAAATGTCTTCCACATTGAAAATGGAGTATCCTTCCCATGGAGACTCGAGACAATATGGTCTTGAACTCCCTCAAGGATGATCCGTCTCGCCTTCGCCACACACTTCTTCCACTCAGCCAACTCTTGTGCATTAGTTGAAGCTGGCTTTGGGATTTCTTGATCAATAAATTCCTTCAATTCACTGTCTTCTAATACAACGTCCATTATATCATCGAGCTACCTTCGAAGGCATACTCGAGTCTCAAGCCATAGAACGCCATTGGCCAACCTTGAAGTATGATATGAATTCGATTTGCACCTGCAACCCCGCACTTCAAACTTCGAATTCTTTTCTCAGTATATTGTTCACAGCTTCGATATCATGTAGAAATTTTCTACAAATCTAGCTCTGATACCATGTAGCCGATAATGAAATATAAATCAAAGCAGAATACTATAACTTACTTCTACTATCAATTTGCGGAAGCTTAAAGATTGAGCTGAACAATATAACCAGAAGAAGAAGAATCAATTACACAATACACATGAAAATACTTTGGGGAAAGCCTCAGCTAAAAACCTCACTATCTGTATTATCATACAAGGTGGAAATACATAGGAATTATATAAAACCTTAGCTCTCATAGCTAGCCAACTCTCAGTACAATCCTCACAGATGCTCATAGGCAATCTTGGCTTCTCTCAAGCCTTCCTCTCTGTCCTCCAAGCTCCTATTTCCTTGCGCTGTTCCTTGTGGATGATTCTCCTGTTACCAAGTGTAACACTCTCTCACACACTGTCACAACTGCAAAATCTTCAAGGAAAGATTCCTTGGGTGCATGCATGAGTTTTCTTTATAAGAAAACACATGCAACTGATAGTACACTGTCCTTGACATTTAACTTCACTGGGTCTTTCTCAGAATAGACATGCATGAGTTTCTGATGAGGGAATCTTTAGTTAACTGGAGTAGCACTAGTTGAGTGCATGCATGCATCAACTGACTGTTAACTCTCTATTAGTTCCTCAAACAGTTTGGAACTAATTTAACTGGGCTTAACTCAGTAAAATGAGTTAACTAATTACAACTCAAATATAACTCAATCTTATCTCCTTAATTTAAGGGATAACTCTTTCATGTCTTCAGAAAGACTTCTAACTTGAATTTCTCCAACTAATTAATTCAAAATGAATTAAATAATTATTTCCAAGTAGCTATTAAGACTAAATTCGATTTTAATTCACAATTTAATTCAAGGACAAATTAAA
>APFE030783677.1:191393-228916 GCA_000404065.3 Pinus taeda
GCCATATTTCAACACTCCCTCTCAATAAGAAAGGGATTATCTGCCACCCTGATCCTGTCTCTATGGAACTTGAATTTACACTTTGACAATGCCTTTGTCAAAATGTTAGCATCTTGCTCCTCTATTGAAATATACTGCAGCAACATGATCCTCCCATCATCAACTGCTTGCTTTACCTTGTAAAGCCAATGGGAACTCACAACTGACTTGTTCTCCAGTCTTGGAACCACATCCCAAACACTTTTATGAACTATGGAGTCATACTCCTCCACCATAGCATCAACCCAAATCGGCTGCTGCACTGCTTCCTCAAAGGGCCATGTATCTAGTGTACCTATCCAGTGTATGGGCGGTTATGAATAGGCCGATTTTTTCTTTTAAGTAAGTCTCAGGTCCCCTTTGATAGCCCCTTTTATGAATTTATGCATATGACCACAGGCAGAGACCAAGATCCCATTTGTAAAGCGCTTAAGGATCTCCATAACATGTAGGGAAGGCTTTTTTCTTATATCTCAATGAAACCCTTATTGGCAGATTTCTCGAACCCGAAATATTTATATATATTACAACTTATAATTTATCGCATTTGGGAGAAACCCTGCATATCGCAATATTATCCCCCGTTGTGGTCTTTGAACTCTTACAACTCACCAATTGTGATATGCGGGATCACAAATTGCAATTGGCCTTTTGAACCACAGATAAAACTTAAGTCTCAGCCCTAGGGAACGCCAATATGCGGGATTGTGATATCACCGATAATTCGGACGCGGGGCCCTTACTAACCAAACTATGATCTTTTATTGCGTCCAATGGAAATCTTGCAAATTGCAATCGGCCCTAGCATCCGCCAATAAACCTTAAGTGTGTGCCTCTTGATTTAGCCGATAGCCAATATGCCAATATGCCTCCACTGTCCCGATCGCAATCTCTCTCTCCAATACTTAGCCATTTTTCTCATTTTCATGCTTTCAGGGATTTCCAAAGGGATTCTTCAATTGAGTGTATAGTTTGATCTAGGAACCCTTTTATGGACTTCTTTATACCATTGTAAATCTCTTTTTGAGAAACAGGCCATGTGGGGGGGGGGGGGGGTTCAATCAAGCTTTGACAGCGTCTGAGAATCAACATCACTGCTATTTGACTTTCTGAAGCAATCAATGACTGAATAACAGTAAGTGACAACACTTCCTGCAACCTTCATTCGACCCTCTGCTATGCTTTGGGCCTTCTACTCTGCAACTTATCGAAACCTCTAAGAGCATGGGATGTAAATGGAGAGAGAACGAGGGAAGCTTCAAAAAATTTGAAATTTTGCACCTCCCTATGTCATTTTTTCATGAAGTTGAACTTTGAGTAAAGGGTGTTGTGGTAACATGAATTATGATGATGAATTATGAATTTAGGGGGTGTAATGACATGATGATGAGATGTGAATTGACGGGTGACATGATGATAAAATGTGAATGAAGGGAGTATATGATGGAAAATGATGCATGGAAGGAGTACATAAAGGTGAATTATGAATTGTGAATGGTGACATGGGGATATGATGGACACCACTAACAGACCCATAAAACTTTAACTAACGGAACCTGACTGTCATGGTTTTGACTTGTGATAAATGAGACCCCATGAAATGACCCCTTGAACCCTCAATGACTCCTTTTCTATACATGAGTAAAGATTTGAAAATATGACCTTATGACCCTCTCATAGACTTTAAACTCTCTCAAATTTAATTTTGTATTTAAAGACCCCTTTGTGACATGAAAAACTTACAATGACCTTAGACAATAAGTCTTTAGACTATGAGATCATTGATTTATAGGCCAAACTGACACACAAACACCCAAAATGAATAGAAAGAGGCAAAGACACTTTGATTCCTAGACCCTAGGACCATAACATTGGCTCCAATGGGGATGAAAACCTCCTAGTGAGGTGCCAAGAACACCGCAGACTAGTAGCCTAACCATTGGGATATGGAGTCAAATACTAAAGAGTGAAACTTAACTGACTAACTCTTTTTACCCTTACTTTACATATGGAAACAAATCACCAAAACCTTAGGGTCTTTTCCTCGGGCTTAGGGTTCCAAAATAGAATGTTATGTATAATGGAGCATTGAATCGATTGAATTTCAAGTGAGATAATGTTTCAGCAACCTGCCATTGACAAACCCTCCTCCAAGTAGTTCATCTGTCAAATCCTTGAGCAAGTAAGCATTGTTCCCATGGAAACCAACCACTTTGAAGGGCCCCTTCCACAAATTCTCAAATTTCTCATGCTTTCCTTTCTCCTCATTCCTGGCATCCCATTTTAACACTAAGCATTCAATTTGAAAATCTTCTACTTTATTTCTCGTGTCATAAATCTTCTTAATTTGGTCTTGTATTACCTGAGTGTTCTTGAAAACGTCTTCCCTAGTCTGCTGCAATTGAATCATTTGATTGATCCTCCTTTGTACATCATTTAGTTCCACTTCAGCCTCTTGTAGAAACTTCATAATTGAAACTCCTAATGAAGAAGGAAAAACAACATCCATTCCATAAACTAGCTGGAAAGGAAACATACCTATTGATTTTTTAATGCTTACCCAATCAACTCACAATGCATTCACTAGCTTCTTGTGCAATTTATTTTTGTTTTCTTGCAGCAGTTTTTTGATGATGTCGACCAAAATTTTGTTAGAGGACTTGGCCAAGCCATTACCTTGGGGTTAATAGGATGTTGAGTGCCCAAGGATTATGTTATACTTGTTGCAAAAATCCACCATCTTCCTTGATTTGAAAGAAACATCATTGCCTATGATGATCTTCTGAGGGCAGCCAAACCTAGATAATATTTTATTCTCCAAAAACTGATTGATAGCCGCATCCGTAGCTTGCCTAGTTGGGGCTGCTTCAATACACTTAGTAAAGTAGTCGGTGGCTATCAAAATCCACTTATGTTGTCTGGATGAGGTTGGGTCGATTTCACCTATGAAATCAAGTCCCCACTACTAAAATAATGATTCAACCTTAGTAGGCTTTAGGGGCAGTGGGAGCAGCTTCTTCCTTCCTTAAAAAAATTGGCATTCATGATAGCTAACAACTATTTTATATACATCAGAGAACAATGTTGGCTAGTAAAAACCAACCCTTAAAATTTTGTGAGCAGTTTTCTTCCAAAACAAGTGTCCTCCACGATCCCCTTTATGAAACTCTTCTACGGTTTTATGTTCCTCATATTCAATTAAACAGTTCAGCAACATGCCATTGGGATATTTCCAATACAAGGACTAATCTATAACACAACCAAAAACAATTTCAACTTTAGGAATCTAGATTTTGTTTTATTCAAACATGGGGGTGCTTGTAAATGATACAACACATATCTAATGTCTGTATACCAAGGAGAATAAGCAAATATTCTCGACACATGTTGAACTGACCGTGAATCATGCACTTCCGACAAAGCATCTAAAAAAAAGAATATCAAGTGCACGCAGATTTGATTCTTTCATCATCTTTGCCAGTCCTTGCCCTTTAATCAACTTCGGGTGTCTAATTTCCACATCATATATAAGTATCACAACAATCCACTCACCCCTCTTACCTTTCGAGTCATTTTGAGTGAGGATGTCCTTCACAACAGAGCTTGGCACATAGGCAATGATGTGTGAATGCATAATGTACACCAAGAAATATTTTAGAGCATTCACTAAGACAAAGGCCTGCTTCTCCATAATGTTGTATTTAAGGGAAACATCTTTGAGACTCCTACTGAAGAATGCTATTGCCTGCACTACACCTTGATGATTCTTTTGCATTAGGACACATGTTATGCTATGCTCTGAAGCAAATGAAAAAACAATAAAATCTTGAGTATAATCTAGACTAATAAGTACAAGAGCACGAGACAAAGCATATTTCACCTCATTAAAAGATTTTATGGCTTCCTAGGTCCACTTAATCTCACTGTCTTTCTTCAACATGTTTGTTATTGCCTTTATGATCTACCCTAAGTTGGGGATGAACCTCCTTAAGCAGTTTATTCTTCCAAGAAAAGATGATTTTTTTGTTTTGTTTCTTGGGATATCCACCTTTTGAAAATTTTCTATTATGCTAGGATCTATTCTAATGTCATCTTTGGAAATTATATGTCCTAAAAACTTGCCTTCTTCCAACCCAAACAAAGAATTCTTAGGATTTAGAGAGATGCCATACCTTATAAAATTTTCAAACTCACTCCTTAGGTGCTGCAAATGGTCCTCATCAAAATTTCAATACACAGTGATGTCATCAAGATATATGACTAGAAATTTGTCCTTCTGATCAACAAAGGCTATATCCATAACTCACTGAAACATGGCTTCCACATTCATACAACCGAAGGGCCTTTTTGTGTATATGAAGGTACCCCATGATGTAATAAATGCAGTTTTGTCTTGATCATCTAGATGAACAAGAATTTTGTTGTATCCCGAGAAAACATCCGACAACGACATCCTTCTTGTACCTACCAACTTTTGAAGAATATGATCCATCTTGGGCAATGGATAGTTATCCTTGAAAGATACCTTGTTTATATTCCTAAAATCCACACAAAATTTGATTTATCTCATCTTCTTGCTGACTGGAACTAAGTTAGACAACCATTTATAAAATCTAAGAGGAACAATAATTTTGGCATCAAACAATTTTCTTACCTCTTTTTTAATCAAGGGCAACAAAACAGGTTTTATTTTGATCAAGATAATGTGTTGAATAACTCCTTTATCATAGACCTTTAAATCATCATACCCCCATGCAAAAATATCAGAGAATTCTTTCAAGATATCAATTTACTTCTGCTTCATTTTTGGGCTTAAACACTTCGACAACTTGACCATTTTGGGCTTGTCCTTGGTGCCTATGCTACACTCCTCTACCCCCGTTTCTATAGGCATCAATTTTGGCCTTTGAGCCACATCATTTTGTTCAAAAAGTTCTTCAATTGGTACCAACCCTCTTGGAATGACATTGTCTTTCAACTGTAACACCTTCAAATCTGCCCCATGTATGTCCAAGTGTTCTCTAATATGATTTATAAACCTTTCCTTTTCACCCTCTCCCCATTAGTTGTGATTCTAAACCCACATCTTGGAAATTCTTCCTTTATCAATAGAATTTTTTTTCCATGTGCATATCATTTTCAAAAACCTGCCAGTACTTCACATTATTCGGAACAACAAGGCCTACGCCTGACTTTAATTTCATGCTTTTTATTTGGGTGAGTTGGAATTTCAAAATCACATGTAGATGTAGCTAACGCATCTACAACAACATTCTGTCTCCTAGGGATAACTGAGAAATTACACTTAGGAAAATATTACAGCAAACGTAGGACAACATTATGGTAAGCGCGCATCTGAGGGTGTTTTGTCTAGTATTCACCTTTGATTTGGTTGATAATCAATTCATAATCTCCATATATTGATATTCTTTTATCACTTGACCTTTTAAAGGCTTGTAAGTCCAAAAGAAGCACCTCATACTCGGCTACATTGTTGGTGCAACCAAAAGCCAACTTGTAGGAACACAACTTGGGTTTTCCAATTATTGGATTGATTATCCACATGCCTGTACCAGCGCCTTCCTTGCTTTCTGCACCATCAAAATGCGTACTCCAAAGATTTTTTCCCCTTCTTCTTCATCTACGTTGTTCTTCAACTCTTTTCCTTCCTCATCATTTGTCTCATTGTCATGTTTGTTGTTTTCCTCTATTTCTAAAATGACAACTGGACTTTTCTTCTCCTCTTCAGGACATTCTAAGTTGAACAAAATAAAAGAATCCAAATTAGAATGTATTGCATAAACAAGGTGATTGGTAGGCTTTTCTTTATTGGTAATCATGTATGACATCAATGGTTCTCGATAAAGTCTCCTAGTTTGGCCACCAAAAATTGAAAAATGATGTATGACATGTCGATTTGTACAACTCCTTGCAATTTTGCTATCCATGACCTTGATAACAACATTCCAAATTTAGAAGGTATGTCTGCCACTGCAATATCCATCACCATGCTCTTGGATGGAATTTGGGTTAGGGAAACTGCTAGGTCTTTTATCAATCCCAAACACTTCACTTTGCTAGAGTCAAAAGAGTACAATTCTTTATATGGCCTAGTTACATCAAGCCCAAGCCTTTCCATGATTACCTTCGGCATCAAGTTATGGGAAGCCCTGAATCTAGCATAGCATTATGAAGGATTAGATCATGTACATTTAGGCTTATATATAAAGGAGGCAATTCACCATCCTGACTCTTATCTTCAATCTTTGGCCCAAATAAGATGGAAGGATGATCGTTAGTAACATTAACAGTACGAGAAGTCTTCTCAATATTCAAAGCCTTTAGAATCTAAGCCTTATACTGTTCATTCTTAAGTAATTCACTTAAAGGAATGGAAATTTTAAGTTTAGCAAGTTCTTCTTCAAAATTAAAAAGATTATGCATCTTATATGTTTCCTTAGGAGTCTCCTTAGGAGCTAAATCCTTATTGTCTACCTTGTCTTTGGAAGAGTCATATTTCTTTTGATTATTTCTACTTGGTGTATCCTTTTTTTGACTATTGCCTGTTATATTTTTATTTGCAGTGCTGGCTCCAACATTTTTACTCCTCAAATTGTACTGCCTTTGGACCTGCATAATGGCATTTTGGTAACCCTTTCTATACTCCTCAGATTTAGCCATCATGATATCATCTTGAGACTGTGCAAGTAGAAACTCCTCTTCCTTTGTCAAAGGATTTTCAAACTGTTGTTAGTCTTCCATAGTTAAAAACACAGTTTGCTGCCCATCACCGAAGAAGTGGATTTGGTCTTCTCACGCTTCTTCATTTTCCTCATCTTAATCTTGTGTACAATTATGTTGGAAGGAGGATCTTTGGAACTGTTGCTACCTCCTGAAGTCTGTATTTCGAATCTATGGACTTTCTTGAGTTTCTCTTGCAACCATTCTGTCCGACAGTGTCATATTTTCCATCATTTTCTCCATGGACTTTACTAAGGTGTTCAATTTTTCTTCAGATGATGTGGAGGGTTCTTCTTTAATGGTTACTTTCCTCTTTGATTTCATCTTAGATTTCTTCACCAAAAGATTTGCCTGCACATTGACTGCATTTCTTTACATGTCTTCAAGTGTTGCCATCTCGGGATCGAAACCATCGGGGTAGTGGAGCAAGGCTAATCCAGAAGGAGGCTTTATATCTGTTGGAATGGATTTATAGACTTTGCTGAACCTTGTTGAAAAGTCTTGGACTGTCTCACCAGGTTGTCCTTTCAAATTGTCATACTCAGCAAGAATTTGCAAAGGGTTCTTTTTCTGTCCCCATCTTGCAATGAAGGCATCCCCAAGTTCTTAAGAAGTGGCAAAAGTTCCAGCTCTCACACCTCTGAACCATTTTTTCACATCCCCGGAGAAACTCTATGCCAATAGCCTCATATTAACATCCTCCTCATAAACCTCTTCAAGATTAATAAAATCGTTGACCTTGTCTACATGTTGTCTTGCGGTAAGTTTGCCAGTGCGATCTTACTGAGGAAGAATTTGAACAAAATTTTGAGGCAAGGGATTAAGCTGTGTAGGCAAGTTCAAAGGAGCATAAATGGTGGCCATGGTTGGTGTTTGAGAAACTGATGATCTTGTTGTGTTGGTAATTGTTATGGATGGAAGAGGTGGTAGAAAAATAGTTTTCTCAGTAGTGGTTATGATAGGAGGTGTATAAAAAACATATGTTATGGGAGTAGAGCTGTGAAGTGGACTAAAAGAAACTATGAATGTAGGAACAACAGACGAAGTAAATGCTGCAGATGAAAGAGGGGTTTTTGGCTGGAAAAGGACTGCCTTTTCAGCAGTTTGTTGCACTTTATTGACTAAACCCTTAAGTTTTTAAAGTTGCGTAATATATTCTTGCCAAATCCAGTCTTTGGAGGTGGGATATAAGGACTAAATATTGATTCATCTATGACAGTTTTAGAAATAGAATATCCATGCTTCATCCTAAACAAAGGGTGTTCAGATGATAAGTGGAATTTAATGTCCTCAACTGTACTCAAATTTTCGGGCAGAGAGTAGGAGCTTTCAATGGGGCTATTACTCCCTTGATCTTCTTCAAGTTTTCTCTTTCTTCTAAGCAAATATTCAAGGCTGTCTACAATTTCTGGAGGATTTGGGTCAGGATTTTGTCTGGTATATCTCCTTGAAGCTAGATTTCCTCAAGACTGCTGTGGATCTCAACACTATTTTTAAAGGTGATTGCTCATCCTATTGATGTCTAACAACCTGTCACCCACAGGGCTAGGATATAATTATCTAATGAAAAGTCTTCCCAGGGAATATTTGACTCTCATTCCCTGACAAGGACACCACTTTATTAGCACCCAGTAATTGCAGTGTAGGCTGAATAAAGGATCACAGGGGTAACCACAAACCTCTTGCAGGCTAAGGTCCAACCCCCTAGCCTTTGAGAGGGCTCTCTCACTGTCTCATGCTACTAATCACCTAGGGGTCTGATAGGATCTGGGTTTTAGGGATCCCATGATGATCAGAAAATTATTTTTGGTTTGATTTGGATCAAAGTTACAAATCCAAATGAATAAGGAATATAATGCAATTTGCAACAAGGGTAAGATCGGCATATTTACTGGCGATTAATCAAAGTTTGTTGTAGTGGAAGGATGAGTGGGGTAAGAGAAAAAGTCACGAATTGAGCATTGAGCCATAGATGAATTTAGATTTGCCATAGAAGACGAAGTGCATGTTCGTGTGCAATTTTGTATATGTGTAATAAATGCATGTTAGCAGAAAGTAATGAAGCACCAAAACTTCCAAATGCAGAGGAAATCAGTGAGATTTGACAAACAACACTGTTGGAGCGTCTCTAACAATATATTTGGTTTTCACTTCTCATTTTTTGAATTTGCTAGATATGTACAGGTAGAATTTGGTTGCAACAAACTGGATTATTAAGTTTGTATCATCATCTAATGTTTGCTATAGTATAATAATCTATAGCACTTTAGATTATTATCTTTCTATAATGCTTGAATTAAAGATCTGTAAGTTATCCTTTAGCATTTTGTCTTCTTCTTCTTCTGTTTTTATTTTTTTTATTTATGAATTGGAGTTAATATAGACACCCTTGGATTAGGATATTTGAAGTTTTTAAAGTCCTTATGTGCTTTTGTTTTCATTTCTTTATTGTTCTTTTTCTAACAAAGAAATGCATATTCATGTGCAATTTTATATTTATTTAAGTTGAACAAATTTATATTGTCAACAATTGGCTGAGCTAACCCCTTTGGGCTGCATCCATCCCTCTTAAAATTTTGGAATACGTAGTTGTGGAATCTAAGCTTTCATAATTTCTACGTCAAATAGAACTTCAAGTGCTTCCACGATAGGGAAGTTCTAAATGAAATGTTGAATATGCTCGTCGCTCAACATTCAAAAAATGTTTCTCAAACTTGTTCATTTTATCTTCCAAATTAATTATCTTTAATAATTTGCAAATCCAACTTAATTTTGTCAATGATATGCGAAATTGAGAGCCCTCGTCGACTCTATTTTTTTATTAATTCAACAAGTAACTCACCATCTTTCCATGCTGATTATGATGCTAATTTGATGTTCACATTCCTGGAGTTGTTGTTCGAATTTATGCAGCTTCTCGTTCCACTCTTATACATTCTTTTTCACTTGCTTCTAAAATACATGAATTTTTATTAATTCAACAAGTAACTCACCATCTTTCCATGCTGATTATGATGCTAATTTGATGTTCACATTCCTGGAGTTGTTGTTCGAATTTATGCAGCTTCTCGTTCCACTCTTATACATTCTTTTTCAATTGCTTCTAAAATACAAGGATTCATGCTGGTGGAAGTCAGTCGGTTCAACACCTTCTGATAAGAAGGTGGAAGTCAGTCGGTCCAACACCTTCTGATAAGAAGGTGGTAGGCATGGGATACTGGATATAGAGAATCAACAACCATTTCATTCTTTAATTTTTGAAACAAAGCCATCGCATCTTATCACTTTGCTTTCTGGGAGCATTAGTGTGACTGGGTCCATAGTTTAAACTTTAGGGTAAATTTATGCTGCCATGTTAATGATATAACCCAAGAATAAAATCCTGTGAGAACAATACCATTTTAAAATGTAATCATGTAGGAGTTATGTGATATTTGAGAACATGGGATGTAATTTTAGTTCAAATATGAGGGATGAATCTTTTAAATTATTACAATTTTCCTTTGAATGAGTTGGAAACCAGTTTTAAAGTTTCAAACACTAAGCGAGGGACATCCATCGGCAATATTAGGCCATAATAACATGTTGTTTCTAGTTGTATATGTTATTACTATTGCACAATTTCTCTACAATCTCTTTGATGTCCCTTTGTTATACGATCAACATAGACCCATCTTAACTCTAGATATACCAAGCACTAAGAGGGATTAAAAATCTAAAGATGCAACCCTCTTTTTGAGTGCAAAACTCGAGGAAAGGTTTGCACCTCAGAGAGATTTAACAATATACGAATCGTGAACTAAAAACAATGTGCCTTTTGGATCGTTCAAATATTGTCTCTCTAAAGCATTGTTTTTTTCAACCATCGATAAAGATGAGCCCTATCCCAATCTCGTGTTGGAGTATGTACCAAAGATAGTTTATCGTGTAGCAAAGAACTATAGTAGGATGAATCAATGGATGCTTCTTCTTTATGTAAAATTATATACTTATCAGGTTTGGAGATTCTCAATTCCCGCCCTTTGTTGTCAGAATAATATGCTTGGTTCATCTACAATATTGTTTGGATGTCAGTACATATAAGGGAGTCAATTTCACATATTAAATCACATATAACTGCTTTATTAAATAAGCTCTAACCTACTCTAACACAACTCAGTTTATGACATGTGACATAAGTCACTTAAATACTAATCTAAACTTGGAGCTGCATTGGGTGAAAATGCTAGTATACAACACATATTCACTTCTTATTGTACAATCCCTTGAATATGTCAAAATCTTGGCATACAACATGCATCCTAGGACTCACTTTCTATATCTAGATTTTGAAGCATTATGGCATCTCCTTTTAAGTGGTTAGAGCCATCTTGAGATGAAGAAACTTGTCAAAGTTGTTTCTTGTATCCCAAAAAAGTTAAGTGACCCAAGGAAAGACTTCCTATTCTGTGAAGTTCTTCAATTTCTTGTTGCTAATTACATTGTCCATAGATGCCTACATGTTGCTAGTTCTAATATCTATCTGATAAAGCCTATGATCTACAACTTTTTGGTAGGACTTTTTGTCTACTTGTTTTTCCTCTTTGTTGCTTTGTCTTCCTTCCTTCCCTTCTTCCCATGTTTTTTTCTTCATTTTGTGACTTCTTGGTTAAAATTTTGATCCACCTTTAATTTTCTTCTGGATTATTAGAAAACCATCCTCTGATCTCTCATTTCATTATCAGTGAAATTCTATGTTACATGTATATAACATGTACTTCTACTCAGAAACAATCTATTATCAAATTGCATATAGATTGTCAATTTTTGACCTTCTAGTTTTTAATTTCCAAGAAATGCATCATAGGTCCTGAGAACTGTGAGCTAAGGATTTTTAAATTGTTGGGAAAATATGCAACACATTTAGAAGTAGAGAATCAATTTTTTGATTGTTTGTTACCATTCCTTGAGGTCAAAAAATTCAGCAAGAATGATGAGTAAATTGTGTGGGAAAAAATAATTTATAGAGATTGCAACTATATTTTAGATTTGATGTTTATTAACGTGCCATAATTGACATATATTAACATATTGTAGTTAATGTGATTTCTAGAGCATTTCATAGAAACTTTGTGTGTTATGAAAGAGGTTTTGCTAGCTCTGGGTGACAAAAGTGTTATTAAAATGATAACTATGCTCAGTTCATTGCTAACTTTGTCTACATTGGAATTCGAGTGGCTATTTGTGATATCCTCAAAGGGCTCTCAAAAGTTGATCCTTCTTTAGCCTTGCCTGTAAGATAGTGGTTCATGTTTGGTTTTATTGAACCAAAGTTTGATATTATTTAATGCCCCATGATCTTAGTTTACAGTGAGTATATTATTTTATTCATTGGTTATATTGTTAAAGTATGTTATTCATTTCTGACTTGAATTATTGTTGCTTCCTTGCAGGCAAAATTGGTAGGTGATTTAAATGAAATATCATTATCTATAGTTGTAGAATATGATTATGATAAGAGGCTTGTTGCTTATGAGAAAATATACCCTCAATTATTCTCCCATGTAGGCAAGCCATATACCTTTCTTATTCTCTCACATTGTGTGTATGAGATGTCATCAGAAGATCTCTCACTCAGGTATAATTCCTCCAGTTGTCTACTTTCTTTTATTCAATTTTCTGCCTATGTATTAGAAAGTGAAGAGGTAATGCAACCGAAATATTTTCAAGATGACCTAAAAATTGAGAAGAAACCTAATCATATAAACATGGTGAAGGAAGGACTCCTTGATTCTTGAATCAATGATGGTTGTGGAAATTTGTCTAAAATATCTGTTAAGCATGTCATTTATAAAAAAATATCTCACATGTGAAGAAGGGTATAATGAGTTCAAAGACCTCCATCCAAAGGCTATTTTTTATTATTACTTATTGTAAATTTGTATGTCACCATCTTAAACATTTTGTAGGTAAGCATTACATTTAACATTGTTAAATGTGTCTATAGGAATGGGTGGCTTTACTGCGTTCAATGGTACTTATCCTTTTTGGTATTGCAACTTTGAATGAATGCAAGCCTCTTTCTAGCATAGATGTTGAAGTGGACTTCTTTAACGACATTCTTCATATTCATGTTTGATAACATACCTTTCATGTCTAGTTCTTCCTATTTTCTTCCTTGTGCTTAAATCAACCTAGATGTATCTCCCTTGAAATACAAGAACATCTACAAAAGTATGTTATGTCTGAGATAAATAAGTTGATGATATCTCACTCAAGTGTGGTTAATATTTTAGTTAGTCATTCTGCATTGAAGTTATTGAAACTTATGCTTTTGGAAATAATGGAATTAGAGCTTCCTTGTATTATACAACATATTGCAAATCTATTGAAGAGTCACCCTCATTATGTAAGCGATGAGGTTAGGGATTCTTATTTGCATGTGCAAAGGAATTAGGGCTGCAATATTTGCAGTTAATTGTAAAAACACTACATATAACAATATTAAGAAGGGGTTATGAATCACATGTTTTAGGCTATACTGTCAATTTCATCCTATCAAAAGTTTCATCTTCCCTGGACATTGGAGATATTGATTATTATGTGCAACAACTTCTAGAAGTTTCAGAAAATGATATCATGGGAGAAGTTGCTAAAGAAAACGAAGTTGAAAAAATTGCCTTCCAAATGAAGGAGACAAGGAGTACCAAATCTTTTCAAAATTTGCAGTTAATTGCTTGGTGTACTGCTTTATCTATGCATGCTAGTACATTGTTGGTACTTGTTAGATGCAATCTTCATAGAACACTTACACCAAAAGAAAAGTTAAGATTGAGTCCATGCTACACTATTTAGCAACCAGTCTTCAGGTTAATGCATCATTAAGTCAGACAAATTTGTTTGTTTTTGTATATGGATTGATTGAGGATAGCATGGAGGAAGAAAAGATGGGTAGGAAGACTTATTTGTTTATTAAACTTGGTCTAGCATCTTCAAGATCATTAGACTCATATAAAAATTCAATGGAGGGACCTACAGATGATAATGTAGATACACCCAATAGGTATCTAATTTCAGTGTTTGCACTGAGATTTCTTGAGAACCATATGAAAAAACTCAAAGTAGATAAGAGTGATTAATATTTAATAATGATGTTAGACCCTTTTATAGAACTACCATGGCATTGTTTGAAATCTAAGTATGAAGGATTTATATCACATTCTATGAAATGTCCGACTTGTATATTGAGACTTCCCCTTCCATCTATTGATATTCACAGTAGAAATATTGCCTCCTCAGTTTTTAATATGGCCCTAACATCAGGAAAGAGTGACAATCCCTTAATGCATTCTTTTGTTAATTTACTTGTTATGCTTTTGAGACATGCACAAAGAACCATCTCAAATGATCCTTTAAAGCTGCTTCTCCAATGTCCACTCTTTATCAATTTAGAGAGTATCTCAACTATCATTGCACTATCACTTTTGAAAGCAATTCTTAGGTGACAACTGTTGGTTCCATATATGTATGATTTAGTCACTAGAGTGGCATGCTTGATGGTAACTAGTCAAACGCTTCTGATTCACCAGAAATGTAGTCAAGTTATTTTATAGTTTCTTCTTGAATACCATCTTGGTGCCAAGCAACTGCAACAACCCTTGGATTTTTTAGTTACAAACCTTAGGTTAAGAGTCATTAATTTACTGTCAATCATCTAGTTTATCGTTATGTGTGCTGAATATAAATTTTATTCTTTTAACTATGTTTGTTGCAAATATGAACATACAAGTAGTAGGGAAGCTATACGGGAGATGTTACATGTGATTATTCTAAAATTTCCAAGTAATGAGGTAGATGAGCAAGCACAAAAAAATTCCCTACCTTTGGTGACTTGTCTAGCTAATGGTAGTGACAATCAAGTTCGAGCTATGGTAGGAAAATTTTTGAAAGTTTTGATTAGACGTGTAAGTCAACAACCATTACAAAGGATGCTAGTATTCAATATTTCTTGGTCTACGGGTGAGAAACAATAGTTACGTGGTCCAGCTACACAAGTATAGTGACATTCTCTATTCTCTAAAAATAATAATGTCAAAAAACCATATTTTCTTTCATGGAATGCAAAGCATATTATCTTGAATCCTTCTTATCATATTGTGAATTTATAACCAACATTTCACTATGGATCATCTCATAATAATAAATTTGATACCATATTATTTTACCTATGATCTATCCTTGCAGTTAAGCATAACCTCTATCAGGTACTTTTCAAAAAATACTTTCCAAATCACGTATTACTAACAAGAGCCATGGCCTTTATAAGACAATACTAAGTGTAAGTAATTCATGCAATAAGAAAATTACCATATCCAAGTCTTCCACACCCTTAATGCCCACATTCTTCTCTAGGGTAAGAAAAAGCCTTGACTTCTTCTTACATCACACAAGCAAGAATCCAAGAACATCTTCAAGCACTAACATCCATCTTCATGTCTTTTCTAGGTTTTGCATCACAAACTTTAGGTCTTGCTCCCTAGATATATTCTTGAAAATATCTACAAAGGCTGAAGAATGAATATAGTAGTAGTAAATAATGCCAAAGGCTTTCTCATCCTTTTATATAGAATATATGAGATTGGCCACCATAAACCATGGACTAGGTCCACACAAGTAATCCTAAACTAAGTCAATAAGGCAACCCTATACGGACCTCTCTACAATACAAGAATGATAAGTGTCAACCTAGGTTGTTTTCCAACCACAAGGTGGTGTTACCTCCAAGCATGGTGCCTTATGGACCCAATGCCCTTCCTGTTGATTTTTACAATGCACTAGATACAATTACTTATTTCTAAAACTTGATAATTACTTTCAATTATATATATGTTGTTTAGTGTAACAACATGATCATTAAGTAATTATACATTTAGAAATTCAACCATAGAAACACTAGAGCAATAGAGATTAGAATGCTCAAAGAGACAAGAAGACTTTACCCTGGGAAAAACCCACAATGGGGAAAAACTCAACCAACCTTTTCCTTAAAGTATCACTGCAACAAGAGATACATCAAATTCAACTAACTAGAAAGATGACCATCCACCAAGAGCCAAATCAACCCTCCAAAATCCAAGACAAAGTATCCTTCAATTTTTTCCACAAAAAGGTCTACAACAAGCTTTGTCATACGTCTTCTAGAGGGTCGTAACTCGTCCTTTGTCTCATCCTCAGAGTTTGGATTATGCCATAGAATTAGTGCCTCATAACTCCGCACTATGCCACATAAATATATCACGGAAACAAGGTCTCCAAGAGGGTTGAAACTTGTCTTGTAATTCTACCTCAAACTTCACACTATGCCATAGAGAATGAACCACAAAAATTTGTCCAAAACAAAATCTCCTTTTATCATTAGAGCGAGGGAAAATGAACACGACCAATATTTTGGTGATATTTGTTTGGTCATTAATTGGTTTTCTTGGGTGATCATGTAGTAGTATATTATTTTGTGTATTTGGTCATTAATTATGGTAATTAATAACCAAATCAATGACTAAATTAATGGCCAAATTTATGATTAAATATACTACTAGATGATAAAAGAGACAACCTATTAATGATTAAGCTAAATACGACTAAAATTTGGTCGCATTATAAGATACTGTAAATTAGCCAGTATTGGTCACCGACTAAAAAATGGTTGTTTATGTGCAAATTTTAGTTGATTTTCTAGTAACTAATTAACCATTTTGAACTAGTGATTCACCATGATTTTACAAGATAATATAATCTGGTGAGAGATTCACCAAATATATATATATATATATATATATTATATATAATATAATTATATATATATTATATATATATATATATATATTATATAATTATATATATATATATATATATATATATATATATATATATATTATATATATAGATAGATACACATATTATATTATTGATAAAATCACCTTCCATTTTCCCTATGTATCATGGGGATTTGGCCATTTATTATGCATATAAAGTTATGGGGGTTCTTAAAATTTTCCCTAGTTGAATGTAGAAGAATCACCTTTTTGTTTATTTTGAATGTCGTTTAGATCTGAGCTATAACATAATTTGGTTTTTGCAATTCCTATATGCATTAAAAAGTTATGTTGAGTTTGAATTGTTCTTGTGTTATGTTGTTCAGGAAGAGAGGAAGACGTTGGATAACAAACTGGCATGTGCAAAGGTTATTCTGCGGATCGAATCGCAGTTGTAGTTGTAAATTAATGGAAGGATGCCAATGGTAAATTTATTCCTGTAAAATGGTGGCTTGAGGAACAACACTTCATCCAGGTGATTTATTCTGTTCAATTACTGTTCTTGCTTTTAGGAATTTAAGGGTTGTTGTTCCTATATTTTTATGAGTTTAATGCATGGAAAGAGAGAAAAGAAAACAATGCATACCATTTTGCACACAAGAAATCTATTCGTAAATTTGATACCTTCAACTACTTTCTAAGGGTAGCATGTTGAAGTTGGCCATAATTAAGGGATCTCAGCCAAAAGCAAACCCCCCTGGATAATTTTTCAGGTCAACGCCATATAAGTTACAAACGAATTTTTAAGGTTTCAAAGGTTGGCCCTAATTTAATTTTAGGAAGTATAAATTTATAATAAAAGATGAATAATACACCCATGTGAAGATTGAAAGGTCCACTAGGCTTGTTATTTTGCTTTTTAGTAATCCGCCTTTCATTTGAGGGTATTGAATGAAGTCTTCTTGATGATCTTGGGGAGTATACAATATATTGAGGAAGTTGTTTTGATAGCTCAGTATTCGGCACCTATCTCACATAGAATCCTGCATGCGTTTATGATCAAAACAAAATACTACCAACAAATACATTACAAAGCTATAGGATAAAATCTAGGTGGTTTCAAACCTTGCATTTAGATGTTATTGGATGAATCCGATGACCAAATAATTGGGTGAATGGGGGACACATTCCATACCGTCTGGGAATATAAGTACATATTTTGGTACGTCAAATCCGAATAAAAGTTTTTGTGAAAAATATGGGGGAATATTTGGAGGAGATCTTAAAGAAAGCCAACATAAATTACACAGAGGTGTAGAACAATTCAACACCAAAACAACTGTTACAACCAAGTTTTCTCCAATACCTTTGAAGCATAATAAATACAAATGGTAATCATATTATTTTCAGTTTAAGGAGTGCCCACACCTATTGTTGTGTCTATCCATTTGAAGAGGTCATTATGTCCACATATATGAAGATTGGTTGATGGTTTTACGAGACACAGTTTCAAATTCGAGGCCATGGTTTTATCCTTGTAATGGACCCCTCTCATTGTTGCTGGGATGTTTACACACTCATGAGGGGTGACCTAGCTTAAAGGTCCACATACCACATCTTTTGAGCATTCATTAATGGAGTAGTTTGTTTCTACTTGGTTCATATGTGGATATATCACCAATGAAGGTGCATGTATGGCATTTTCCATGTCTAAACCTCAATCAAAGGAAGTCTCCATCACACATCTTCATGCGTATCCATAAGGGCATCCACCTATCTATTTGGTCAAACAACACATCATTTACCTTGGATCAGTGACACATGCCATCTTGGCTCATTCCAACACCTCTATTGAGATCGTTCCACTACTCTATGCATGCTTATCTCACATGTGGACTTACTTCTAGAAGGGCCACACTCGTGGACAAATCATCTTTTGCTATTTTTGGATCCTTGACTTGGTCTCGATTCAAATCAAGGAGGCTCCCTTATCTATTGGCTCTATACTTGGAAAATAGTTGCAACTAACTCCTTATTTATTACACAAACATATAGAGCAATTCAACACCAAAAAAACTATTACAACAAAATTTTCTCAAATTCCTTTGAAGCATAATAAAGGCAAGTGACAATCATATTATTTCTAGTTGAAGTAGTGCCCACACCTATTCGTATTACACAAACCAGTAGAAGAATTCAACACCAAAACAACCGTTACAAACATGTTTTCTCCAATTCTAGTGAAGCATAATAAATACAAATAACAATCATATTATTTCCACTTGAAGGAGTGCCCACACCTATTATTGTGTCCATCCATTTGAAGAGGTCAATCTGTCCACAAATATGGAGATTGGTCGATGGTTTTGTAACACAAGGTTTCAACTTTGAGACCACAGTGTTATCCTTACAATGGATCCCTCTCATTGTTCCTAGGATGTTTAAACACTCATGAGGGGTGACCTAGCTTAAATATCCACTTGCCACATCTTTTTGAGCATTCATTCATGGAGTAGTTTGTTGCTACTTGGTTCATATGTGGACATATCAACTAGGATGTTGCACATATGAAATTATTTTTGAGGCCTAGACATGGTTAAATCCTCAATCAAAGGAAGTCACGAGCACTTGTCTTCATGCATATCCATAAGGGCATGTAACACCCTCCTCCCACATCCACCCAAGTAACCATGCCAACCAGGTTAAACATGAGACAAGAGGCTACTATGATCACATTCGACCTCCTATGTGACCTTAAGGAAGTGGAATCTATGGAACATCACCCACAATCATCCAACATCATCAACATAACCCTTAGGAGACACGTCAACCACTTAGACAACCTATCCCTGGGTCCCACTATTGTCCTGGATCTCTTAGACCATAGTCGCTCTCATGCTATGGGCAAGGGAGCGACCAACAACCCAAAGTCACTCTCATACGCTTGCTTACTAGCGACTAGAGACCAAAATTGCTAGTTCTATGCTAGCGAACCTGAGATTTAAACCACTTTCTCAGACCCAGAGCCCAGGTCACTCCCTAGAATGGAGTGATAGTTTAGAATAAGTAAAAATACAGGGAAACAATGATGTAAAAAAAATAAGTTGAACAAGACCATATCCAAACCCCTACTAGCCATGACAGGAATTTCAATAAACATATCATCAACATGTAACCTATAGGTGTAAACGACAAAATTAAGTGTAGGGATCTCATACTTATCTGAGAATCGCTATGAACCATTGTTACCTCATGTCAATCGCTGCATTATCATCTATTAGGTCATATACACATTATCCATTCATATACAAGTAAAAACATGATGATAGTCATACATAGCTGTTGTAATAAAATGTACATATAACCAACATAATAAGAACAGAAATACCATAAACATATCAGCCACCAAAATCCACATATACATTAGTACATTTACACATGAAAATCAAGGGAATTAATTTCTCATTATCAAATGCAATGAACCAACCGGAGATGGGACTACCACATTCCAGCTTACCATAGAATGATGAGCCAAGTCTCTCTTTAGCCAATCACCCTCGTGCCATATTCCAAACATGAATGTGGGACTCATAGAACACACCAGAAACACCAATCAACATGGATGCCCCCAGACTTCTCCACCTACACCGTGAGGAATTTGAGTGCCTCCTAGTCTCTCAAGCTTTACCGTGCATCCACAGTTAGATCCAAGGATCACTAGGCCCTACACAGAGACATACTTTCTAGGATTTACCGTACATCCCATCCCGGGACTACTAGGCCCAACGGAGAGAAAATCCACCTCTTGGATTTACCGTATATCCCACCATTCACCAGCAAGGATTCCTAGGCCCAATGACGCACATAATATGGCTTTACCACAACCCACAATCTGATTCAGGGGTTACTAGGCCAGTGGCTTTGTGATTCTCAGTCTGGTTTAGGGACCACTTAGACCATGTGTTTGTCAATTCAGAGATCCACCCCACTCAGCTTTGAATCCAATCTGACCATCCCACATAAACCAAATGAGAGAACCCATCTCATCAAAGCTATCAGGAAATGGAAAGGCAAGGCTAAAAATGGTGACATACTTGGAAAAACCCATGCCATGGTAGAAAAGAAACACCTGAAATCCCATGCATGCCAAATATAGCTAGAAAATTACACATGCAAGTTGATACCTATAATGAACCCTGTTGTAGCTGCCTGATCCTTCCTTTCCTTGCTTGATATTTGCTTCCTCTTTCTTTTTTTTCTTTCTTGCTCCAATGCCAAAGTTCTCCAAGAAACTCTAAGTGTCCAAGAGTGTGTGTGAGAGAGAGTGTTTATGGGAAAATTAGTGTCTTATCGAACGAATAACCCTCTAGGTTTGGCAGCTACCCTAGAAACAACAGTTTAAAGCAATTCAATGATTTTTCCTATGTGTAACAGATAAGAGAAAGATAGTGGAACCAACTTGGAACTTCCGCTTAATCCCTTGCTTGATCTCTCTCTCCTTTGGTAGATCCTGCAACTCCTCCCCGTACTTAACATGCTTGGAGAGTACCTGAACAAGTACAGCAACAAAGAACCGTCAAAGAATCGTGATCTATTACAACATAAACATTACAAAATCAGATATATAATTAACAAATGATAGCATTCACAATTGCACAATCATATGGGAGAAAACTTGAAGAGCTTTTATTAATAGAAAGGAGAATTACAACCCAGTTGTCTGATCTAGTGCCATCCTCCCAGCTTCAATCCTTCCTCACTTCATGAAATAGCAAGATCAAATCAACAAGAATACAATGCTCTCTCCTCAATGACAAACTATCAGCACTTACTTGCAATTCACAACATTCCAGCCCCTTGATCTCTTGGATGGGAGATCAATTTATAGATTTTTGCAAGGGTGTGAGTCATCCATGGGGTTAGATTAGTGTCATTCCACTTGTTACAATTGGTTCCATGAGGGAAGGGATTGGAGATGGTTTCCAAGTTCCCTTGTTCATCCTTGGGCGAATTCAGAGAGGCAAGTGGCACAGGAGAAGTTTCTAGAAGATTCCATGAGCAACCAACTACAAAATGTCCCAGAAATTTGTCCATCCTCATCCATCGCACCCTATAGAAGGCCTAAATAGTATGCATTGCACCCTGGCAGTGTACCACTCAGTATGCATCACACTTTGTGAGTGGAGTAGTCAATATGGTTCAATTTAGGCAATTTCTGGATGGTTTCTCAGATGGAACTTTTGGGGAATGATGTATTCGGATGATTACGTTCCTTTAGGGTATGAAACCATTCTTTTAGGGGTTTATGAGCCCTAATACATCGACATGTAAGTTTGGGGTTGATGTGCCCAAATATGTCTATAACAATTGCCCCCTAAAGCATGAGGTCGTAGATATTCATGTCGGGTGAAATGCTTTATCATGAGGATCCGAAGTTTCAAACTGGAAGGTGACCTGCATAAGTTACAATACAATACATCATCATAATATGATTTTCATGATCTAGCTGAGAGAGGAATTCCCATGCTCAACTTTATAAATTTCATTTCATGTACATAGATCAGATAGTTGTCTGCAGATACAGACTCGTGATTCTACAGATATAGAGTCGCAATCCATGATTAGGATGACCATCTGTGTAGATCCTTTGTACATTTGATGTTTTTATATCCCTGAATATATCGTAGCCCAGATGGATGAAACTAGATCCGGGGTCTTCAAACTCGTTCAATCTTCACTCGATGTACAAGTCAAACCATGTGAAGAGATGTTTTGAAGTCGAACATGGAAAGACATCGTCTGATTACCAGAGAATGATGTGAGCTGTTAACAAATGCGAGAGGGATCACCGATAATGATAATGATCCTCAAGGTACTACAGTACAATTCATGTGGTGTGAATACATGATCCGATGTCAAACACCACGCAAAATCTTTCAGTCAAAGGCCATTGATGTCAACCTGTCGCCGAAAGTGAGAAACTTGCCATTGATGTATGCAAACTTCAAAGCACTGAAAGGGTTGTTTCTAAGTCAACTTCTTGGATAATGAGCTGATGTCGACAAGAAGTGACTCGTCGTAGGAGGGCCTTTATGTATCCCACATCTACGACATGAAACAAAGCAAATGATTTCTGGAGATGAAAATGAACTGACGACACAAGGTTCAGGAATGGCAGTCATGAAAAATGAAGGTTGGGGGTATTGCAGTGTATAGGACATTAAATGGATGGTGATTTCTCAACTGAATGACTTCTCTTGAACATGTCGGTGACACTGAGATGAATTGGCAGCGTTAACCCCAAAAGATGGATGGTATGAAAGACCAATGGTATGATGACCGGTGAACAAAATAACCCAACCCAACTCAATCATGGAGATGAAGTGAAAGTGTCATGTTCAAGAGCGACTTGCTACCATAAATTCTTCAAGTTTTACACCTTTTTCCCAAGTCATTGATGACCAGTACCTCTTTATTTTTGTCAAGATTGAGGAGGATAACATATGCTTGTTCTATAATTCGCCCTTCGGGCAAACCTGTCGCTATTTAATATTTTAATGAGTCTAGTGATAGTGAAACTCAGTCTCATCTAGATGGACAAGTTTGTCGCTATTATTTTAACGAGTTTAACGACAAGGATAACTCGGTCCTTTTCATGTTTAGAGAGTTTGAAAAGGAACGAAAAGAAAACTCCATAAGTTCTTTTTCGTAAAGTAATTCCTCAAGTCCAAAAAAGGATAAAATAATACAGGAGGGATGATGTTTCTAGTACTTTAATGAGTCGGAAAAGACAAGCTCTTGACAATCTTTTCATGTTTAACGAGTCTGAAAAGGGTTTAAAGAGGAATCTATTTTGAGGAATGAGTGGTGTCTAAGGTAGCAACTGGTTCCGGTGATGTTGGAACTTCTCAAAACATGTTGATTTATCTGAAGAGGTTGGCTAATAAGATCACTCATTACAACTGTTCCTCAAAAAGGGTAAAACAACCAAGTGAAAGCGTATGATCAACCAAAGAGATGGTGGTGATGAGATGAAAACAACCAACGGTAAAAAGGCTGATAGAAAGGCAATCACAAGGGTTAAAAATTGAAAATGGGTTCAGTTTTAGACAAGCTTGGACCATGGGGAACTATGCTTGGATTCGGTTTCATGTTTACGTAGGCTTGAAACGATCAAACGATGCTTGACTTCAGTTTCTTTTTTACACAAGCTTAAAACAGAAAACATATGCTTGAATTGGTTTATATGCCCCAACATGATGAAAGGGAGAGTCTTCTGTGACTAGATGGAAGTCACTGCGATGAAGCAGGACAATTATCCAACACCTCTTTGGCTTCATCCAAATAGACAAAGGTGAATGGTGTGATAGACTAATCACATAACCTATAGGGAAACTTATCTTTACCATTAGGTGCATTTTTCATTTTTTAACAAGGTTGACACAAGACTAGGAATTATCCTCGTACTCCTTGTTTCATTTTTTTTTACGAGGTTGACATAAGACAACGAACTCTCCTCGTATTCCTTGTTTCAATTTTTAACGAGGTTGACACAAGACAATGAACTATCCTCGGACTCCTTGTTTCATTTTTTAACGAGGTTGACACAAGACAACGAACTATCCTCAGAGACTCTTGGTTTCATTTTTTAGCGAGGTTGACATAAGACAACGAATTATCCTCAGAGACCCTTGGTTTAATTTTTTAACGAGGTTGACACAAGACAACGAACTATCCTCTACTTCGTCCAGATAGACAACATCATTGAATTGATCGTCAGTTGATGTAGGTATAGAACATGTTGCCACATAATTTACCCGTGGCGGGGATGATACCATTGGTATAAATGGACCTTTTAGGGATGATGGTTGACTAGGAGCTATATTTGGACCGGGAAATGAAAGCTGGTCAACGGTGACAATTTTGCCTTCATGTGGGAAACAAATCACTCGGAAGAGTGTTGAAACAATAGCTCCCATGTCATAAACATAGTCACGCCCAAGAAGTAAATTGTAATCTAAAGGTCCTGGGATTACCATCACATTTAGATAAATGATTTTCCCTCCCAAAGTAATAGGTAACTTAGGAAGGATCCCTAATGGTCGACTGGTTCCTCTGTTAAGCCCAACAGATTCTATGTAATAGGCACAAGCGGTGGTGAACCAAGCGCTTGCTAAGAAGTTGAGGAAAGGATACTCACTAATGCACCTTCATCTATAATAGTGCCAGATACAATCATTTTACAAACTTGTACTATGATCTGGAAAGGCACATAAGAAGGAAGGCAGAATCCGGCCAGTTGATTCCAATCAAAGGAAGTGACTAGACTACTTGGAGGGGATACCGTAGAAACGAGAGGATTAACCCCTTGGGTTACGAGAACTGGAGGATTTTCCTCCTGTCTTGATGGAACAAGTGGATTTCCTCCAAGCTCATTTGAATCTGAAGAAACAAAAAGAACTCGAACGATATCATTTTCACTCTCTTTGGAAAAGGTACAAATTGCTGAAGGTGAGATCGGGTCAACTTTTGCCTCGACCTGTTGATTTTGGTCGGGTATAGACTCATAGGATTCACTTTCAGAGAGAGTGGTTTCGACCGACGGTTGATTTTGGTCAATCGGTTCATCAACTAGTGAAGGATTTAGGGAGAGTTTCCTGTAACCAGATGGAAGTCGCCGCGGTGAAGCAGGACAGTTATCCAACAGTCTTTTGGCTTCATCCAAATAGGGACAAAGGAGAAAGAGGTGATTCCGTTCACATAACCTACATGGAAACTTGACCTTTCCCTTCTGTCTATGAACTTTACTATCACTAGTTGATGGTGTGTTACCAACATGATCTCCAGAGGTTGATGACATGGGATGGTGTGAACGGGAAGACCATTCTTCTAAGATCTGAGGAATGTAAGGACAATTTCGATAAAGATGGTCTCCCACACAAATTATGCATGGATATTTGACTTTGTGAGGCTTAATGGATGGATTTTCATCAGATGTTGCATTCAAAGCAATGGTTGCTTAGTTGCCCCCTTGCTGAATTGGCTTCTTCTTCTTCTTCTTCTTCCCTTTTTTCTTCTTCTTAGCCACCTAGTTACTAGTACCAATACTTTCACCAAGCAAAGATGAAGAGGGGGAGGGAGAAACAAACGAGGAAGAAGGCAAAGGGTTAACTTTAGAATCAATTGGAGGTTGATTTTTTCTAGTTGGAGGTGTACTCGATTGCGGAGAAATTACGACATTTTGAACCAAGGAGGTTGAAAACAACCATACTGGCAGGCCAATGGTAAATCCTAGAAGGGACAATGTAGCCATATAAGGAGCACCAATATTTCCGAAAGAAGGAAAAGGACTAGGATTCCCATCAAAAGGGATTCCTTGATCAGTGGACTCTGGATTTGTTGCCATATGTCTCAACCTAAGATCAACTAAGGAATAGGGATGTTATTCATGATCAATTAATTTTAACGACACTTTAGATGCAACTTTTCTTTTTCAGTTTTAAAGAGTCGAGAAAAAGCTAAAGATGACTCTAGTCTCCTTCGATTTTTAATGAGCCTGAAAGGACAAGTGCTCAGATGGACCTTTTCTTTTAGAGAGTTGAAAAGGAACGAAAGTGACTACTATGGAAAATCTAGACAAAGGGATCACCAAACCAACTGTAATATACACCTTGGTGATAAATTAAAGAGAAATTACCAAGGACTTGTGTACGGCAGTCAATCTTCTCGAACGCTGTGTTCAGTGCATTGCGATCAATAAGGAGGCAGACTCGGTTTCCTATGGATAAAGGATTTAAGCCTATTGTGGTCTCCCAATATATACACAACAATACGGGGAGCACAAGTCTGTGCTAGCACTTGTCGTATCAAGGAGGAGGAATCAACCAACCTTCAATAAAAATGATAGCCACTAGTTTTAATGACGTCGGAACACGTCACTAGCCTAGACCTCCAGATATGTTGCGTTAAGTTCCAAAGCATTGTTAGGTTCATTGAGATTCATTTTAAAGTTGATCTTGTTTATAGTTTTCCTTTCAATGGTTCACCGCTTAATGATGGTCTGAAATTCCTAAGATGCAATCTACAATGATAAACAATCTTTGTTTATTTGAGCAATGAAAATCCTAGCTACTATGGAAAGAAGATAATAGTTCTTTTAAGCAAAGAGCAAAGAGCACACACTAGTGCATTTCCCTAAATCATCTTTTCACACACAAATAAAAAAAATGCTAAATGAAAATGCATGTATTTGTTTTCGCTTTTCTTAATGTGAAAGATGCAAAAAGGAAAACTAAAAGTAGCAAAGATCTGAAATATTTCACTCAAAATGACATTTTTGACAATTTATTCTTCAAAAAGAGAAAGGAAGACTCAAAACGACACTTTCAATTTTGAATAAAAATGCTTTCGACATTTTGAATGTAAACAAATCAAATCAAATGCGTCAAGAAAAGTTTAATCGATTATCAAGGGAAGGAATAATTTACGACACTTCTCTTTTCGACAAAAAAACGACAATTACAATATTTTTTGTATCAAAGCGACAAATCGACTAAAACAACTTTTCGACAAAGGATTGTAAATGAGGAACAAATACACAAAAACATTAACTAATCCTAATGTAATTGAGGCTGATCTAAGTGATACAAGTAAGCTTCAGTGAAGAGGCACTGTTCATTTGCAACAAAACAACCAAACAAAACTGAAAACAGGGTAAAAACCCTCAATTTCTAGCTGGAAAAAGAGTTCAGTCAATCATCGCAAGTAGGCTTCATAGAAATTGAGATGCATCACACTTTCTACACTCGGGAGGTGCTATGAATACTGAGTCACAGTGGAAGACAATGCGATGGTCCAGGGAGCGCAATTGAAATGGGTTTTGGCTCAAATGTGGAGTTGTTTTCAATGAATTAAGCTGGGTTTTGATGAATAACGATAAGCAAAGTATGATGGAATGTCTTGAGAGGTTAATGAGCTACCAAAAGGGCATCTAGATGTGCTTGCAAGTCAAATGTTTTAATCCATAAAATAAACCAGAGATTGACTGAAGCACATTCATCTACTATGCAATTGCAAAGCAAGAGCAGTTCGAAAGCTACCTGGCTGGCTTCAGACTCTGTTTATAGTTTATCAAATTAAACATAAAACAAACAATAACAACAAACAAACATCTGTTCATTCCCCAGTGGAGTTACCAATTTGTTTCTGGGAAAATTAGTGTCTTGTCAAACGACTAACCCTCTAGGTTTGATAGCTACCCTAGAAACAATAGTTTAAAGCAATTCAATGATTTTTCCTATGTGTAACAGATAAGAGAAAGATAGTGGAACCAACCTGGAACTTCCGCTTAATCCCTTACTTGATCTCTCTCTCCTTTGGCAGATCTTGCAACTCCTCCCCGTACTTAACATGCTTGGAGAGTACCTGCACAAGTACAGCAACAAAGAAGAGTCAAAGCATCGTGATCTATTACAACATAAACATTACAAAATCAGATATTTAATGAGCAAATGATAGCATTCACAATTGGACAATCATATGAGAGAAAACTTGAAGAGCTTTATTAATAGAAAGGAGAATTACAACCCAGTTGTTTGATCTAGTGCCATCCTCCCAGCTTCAATCCTTCCTCACCTCATGAAATAACAAGATCAAACCAACAAGAATACAATGCTCTCTCCTCAATGACAAACTATTAGCACTTACTTGCAATTCACAACATTCCAGCCCCTTGATCTCTTGGATGGGAGATCAATTTATAGATTTTTGCAAGGGTGTGAGTCATCCATGGGGTTTGATTATTGTCATTCCACTTGTTACAATTGGTTCCACAAGAGAAGGGATTGGAGATGGTTTCCAAGTTCCCTTGTTCATCCTTGGGCAAATTCAGAGAGGCAAGTGGCACATGAGAAGTTTCTAGAAGATTCCATGAGCAACCAACTAATAAATTGTCCCATAAATTTGTCCATCCTCGCCCATAGCACCCTATAGAAGGCCTAAACAATATGCATCACACCCTAGCAGTGTACCACTCAGTATGCATTGCAATTTGCCAGTGGAGCAGTTAATATGGTTCAATTTAGGCAATTTTTGGATGATTTCTCAGATGGAACTTTTGGGGAATGATGTATTCAGATGACTATGTTCCTTTAGGGTATGAAACAACTCTTTTAGGGGTTGATGAGCCGTAATACATCGACATATAAGTTTGGGGTTGATGTGCCCAAATATGTCTATAACAGAGTGAATAATGAGAGAGCTCCAAACTTAATTGACTAAGCCCTGCCCACTGATCCTTAGAAGCCGTTTTATTAATGAGGCCTCTATTTTCTTTATTTTCCATTTATTTTCCTTCATTTTCCTCCTCACATGCAACCTATGAGCTTTCATCTTCCTTTTTTCCTAATTTCCTTTATTTTCATAAATAAAATGCTAATAAATGCCTCACGCCTTTCTAAATCCTTAGCCATTTCCTTAGACATAAACAACCAAATGAACACCCACACCAGAATGTCCTATCCAACATTCAGCTTGGAATACGTGTCCAATCATACTTGGTATTTATATATTTCTACATGCAATTTTCACCAGGGATGTTATAGAACCCTCCCCCTTGGGGGAACACCGTCCTTGGTGTTCAATGACACCTATAACCAACAATACCGTTGAAAACAAAACATATTCCCCATGGAGCTTTATAACATATCTTGTTGTAGTATTTACAATGAAAGACCTGCTCAAAAGCAAAACATCATGACATCATGACAACATACCGCATAATGGAGCTTTATAACACAACTCATTACGGTATTTACAATAACCACATATATACATACACGTTTGTTTCAACCAACAAATAATCATACTGCTTATGGAGCTTTATAAATCTAGCTCGATACAATATTTACTACACACATATACACATTTTCTCGACCAACAAATAAAAATATGTGATGACTGCATCATCAACAAGGGAATCCAGAGGCTCACACCTCCACCCTCAAAGTAATACCGAGAATCACCTCCTTCCTAGGAAGTCCAAAATCCATTGCAAAGTCAAATCTGCATCCAATTTCAGTGAATAGTTACTCGTTCATTGTTCAAGGGTGCACTCCCACTGTGCATCTGATTCCATCTAACAATGCTAATGACGAAAAGAAATATATCCACGACCTTCCCTTCACTACTATACAGTCCCTCAGGAATCTGGTCACCCCTTCTGTGTAGTCACTCACCTTCTAAGTTCTGCTGGCACCCCCATCCCGGGCAGTCCATCCCCTGGTAAGGATTCCTTGCATCAGAAGATATAAAAACCAAGGCATGTCCCTGCCTTAAAACCATCATATCGGTCGTAGAACACTCATGAAAATCAGTGGACACTACAGGGTACCAGTATCCCACAATTGCCCTGTTCTTGAAGTACTCTATTAGCATACTACTGCATTTTCCAATTCCTTTTATTGTTGCCGCAAATTCTTGCAGTCAATTTCAACCACCCAATCTGGGAATTCATGTGATTCTTGTACCAAGCACATAACTTCCATTAGATTTAAAATAAATTCAAATAAATTCAAATCGTACCTCATTGGTAGCTCATCAATAAGGTACACTTGCAATCCTGTTCGCTTCATGTCAGAACAAGTCAAACTAGCATATTTGACCAAATCAACATGTATAGAAACATCACATCAGGTTAGCTCAAAACATAACCATCATCGATCAAAATCATAAATCACATGCATAATAAAACTAAATACAATGCCGATACTTGTCCTTTATCGATCCTTACTTCCGCCTTTGTTTTTTCTGTACACATAGCGGATCAATTGCCACACCCAAAAACACTCAGTGCCTTCTCCTCAACCATGTGCACATACACATAGTGTACATCCCACACATACAACCACACAACATACCACACTATGCAATACATGCATTCACACCTGACATACAACGAATACACCTCCACCCAGTGTACAACACAACACAATACATACATACACCCACACCTGGTGTACAATACAAGACAATACATAGTCCTACGTCTGATTTATGACACAACACAACACGTAAACGTGCACAATGTACATCACAAGACGTGCATCCACACACAATGTACAACATCACAAAATGAATGCACATACATTTGATATACAACGCAACTCATATATCTATACCTGATGTACAACACCACAAAATACGTGTACCCACACAAAGTACAACACAACAAGTATGCATGTCACACCACCACAACTATACAATACATATACATAGTAACGCTTGCCCGCAACACAACTTATATGACATGCACTCAATCCCACATGTACACCAATACCATATGTACAACACATACACAATACCGCCTGTTCAAAGCACCACTTGCACAACATCACATGTACAAGGCGCCACCTGCACAACATGTACACAATGTCACATGTACACTACTGCACTTGTGCAACGTGTACATAATACAACATGTACATAGTACCACATGCACGACATGTACACGACACCACATGTACACATCGTGACATGCACGACATGTACACAGCACCACATGCACACAATGCCACTTATACAACATGTACACAACACCATATGCCCACAATACCACTTGTACAATCATGCACACAACACCATAAGTACATAACACCACACATACAACATGAACACAACACCACATGTACATAACACCGGATATCCAACATGCATAGAGCACCATATGCACACAACGCCGCATATATGTCATGCACACAGTACAATATGTGCACAACATCTCATATTTAACATGCACATAGCACCACCTATACCCAACACTGCATATGCACAACACTATTTGTACAATCATGTACATAACATTGCATAAACAACATGTACACATGCTATGTATACACAACACCTCATGCACACAATATCACAGATGCAACACGTACGACATATACAACTGATGCACAACAATAGTACCACACATCCAAAACCACACTGTCCATACCAAGCAACCTTGCTTCAAGTGTCTTATCCATGCTTGTCCCAACATGCCGCAAACCACACTGCTTCATTTCGTTGATGTATCCTTCCACATTACCTATCATAACATAAACATAGGCATAATACAAGCATATAATATCAATTCATAACCACATGATATTGACCTCGTATATTTGTCGTGACTACTCTTCTAACTTGATTTCTCTTGAAACAGGAATCTCTTCAGGCCATTCGCTCGAATAAGAAATCATTCCTCCATAAGAATGATCCCTGACAACCCTGTCAGATAGTGACATAGATACGTACATACATACATACATGCATACATACATACATACATATATACATATATAAACATCGACATAATCATAATCATGATCATAACATAATTACCAGATATCAAGGTCAAGGTTTAAAGGAACTTCCTTTATTCGTGCAACACATGTGTAACATTGAGAATAGTCATTCCCAACATAGCCAAGGCGTTTGATGCTTCAGATCCATTTACTTTATCTTTTCCTGTTACCTATCTCATGACTATACTGACAACGTCTTTACACCAATGGACACAACCAATCCAACTGAATGTCATAGTCTTACCTTTCGCTGTGCTTACTCATGCATCGAGCTTCATCTGTGTCTTACATTACCTGTTGAGTACCACACAACTCTCCTTGAGCTCCATTATCCTTCCTCTTTCCCAAAAAATTCCCAAGACTCAAAACAAGACTGAAAGCACAAGAAAGAAGCAAGAAGAGAACCATGAAAACCAAAAGTAATATGACATAGCAAAAAAGTGGCATGATCATGCACTAGACATAACAAAATTGCAAATCAAGCACAAGCAAATCAAAAATACCGAAATCACAGGACTAACAACAGACACGATGACTCAATCCCCATGGTTCCCAAGGAAAGCTCAACCGGAGCCTTCTTCCAGATTTCATGGCAATTTCTTTTGCCATGCGATCCCCTGATCATGTTGCCATAAACACATAACTTTCAATGCATAAATAAACATAACAATACACTAATTACCTCACCTTTTTGTGCCAAGCATGTTGCTTGCAACTGAACACATCCACGCCATGTCTCAAGGGACTTCAATCCTTTGACAAATCCACATGTAACTAGAGAATAACTAATATACTTTTCAAGTACATGTTCATGAATATAGCATGTATCCACATAATGTCAGATGAAATCAAGGTTAAGAAGACTTCGTGTGTGCAAAGAACTCATTCCTTTGGAATTAGGCTTTCCAAACATAGCCCAAGGAATTCTTGCCCAATTCCTTTCTTTTACCTTTTTACCTTGCTGCAATTGAGTGTTACTATGCACTGTATCACCCAACTGTTAGTTATATAAACACATCAACTATTACCTTGTCACACTAATACCAAGCATGTTTCCTGCAACTTCTCACACATTTCAACCACATGTTCCAAACATCAAGACAACCATATGTATCAATTTGAAATCAACCTTTACCAAGACTAACAATCATGTCATAATCCATAGTTAACTCATAGTCATTAAAAATAATGCTACAACTATCACCTGCGCTCAAGTACACATCAACTGTCTCAACACATGTGTTAGTACAATCATCTTAAAACAAGGTCATCGGAACACATACTCATATTGTGAATTTCATCAAACATTCAACCAACTTACAAATAAACCATGTTAGATAAATCAATTAGACACCAAACACTCAAACATCCAATATACAACATAATCAAATGGTCAGGCACCAAGTATATGACGTAAGAAAACTCATTCCTTAATGTATCTCAGGGGAGGCTATTTTCTTTGTGCAATCAATCCAGGTTAGCACGATACAACTTCACAAGATATCAACTCAAACATAAATCATGATATCCATAATAGTAACTAACTAACATGTTCACATCATAAGCTCATTGGTATTTGTCGTTCATGCATAACAATCACATATGTACGATCAATATAGATTAGTATGAAACCATATTACAAATATGTCGACTAATACCTCAATATCGCAACCATAACCATCTACATAGGTCAAACTAGGTTAGCACAATACATATAACATCAATATCTTTAATGAAATGAACATAACCATCACGCATATGATCAATCCAAATTACAACATCAAGATCTCAATGAAATAGCCCTAATCATCAAGTTAATAACATATAACAACAATAAGCTATATATCATGCTCATAAAAAACATATAACCTAATCATCAAGTTATCTAATATAAAACAACAATAGTAATTCATAAAACCACAGGTTACCATCATTCTTGACTATCCGACTCATGTGCATATGACTATGTTAATTAACTATCATCTATCATCTATGTAATAATAACATCAAAAGACATGTTCATAGACATAATGCATATAAACCTAATGTAGATAAAAATCCTTGACTTACATACCTGCATGTCAAACATACAATACATGTATGATGATATAATCTTATCCCAAAGTCCAATGTTTCAACCTCATTATGATGACTTGCATCTCCTGCTTTATCTCAGCCAACACATTAGCATCATAAGAACCAACAACATCATGAATACCTAAATTGCATACAATGACTTCACTTGGCATGTCTTACCTACTATTCATGCATAACTATAACCAAGACCATACATGCATAACAACTGCATATAAACATATAACACATGAGTACCAAACCATATACACATCATTCTAGCTAGAGTCTAGTCATCAATGCATGACCATATCAACTACACAAACCATGACCTCATGCATGACGACAACAATTACTCCATTGTACACATTTCCACATGCAACCATCAATATGCATAAGCAATGCCTAATCAACTACACCTACGCAAAAAATGCTTGTAGTAAAAAACAAGCAATCATTTCTTGTAACCAACCTACAAGACTGATACATGTAATCAAACCTACTAGAATATAGCCTAACATACAAGGATGTCAGTAGGCAACATATAATGAACATGTAAGTGACATATAACCATATGCAACCAGTCACATACTCATGATGAATACATTTCATGATATCAATATTAAATTCTCCATTATAACCATATTACAACCATAATCTATCATCAAGAAAATGCAACAAGTACATGAAATGCAAATATAAGAGACACACATGCGACTGACATGCATGCAAGATCGACACACCTTGCCCATCCAGTCCGAGAGTTGAACCATGCTCTGATACCACTCTGTAACACCCTCTTCCCACATCCACCTAAGTAACAAGAGGCTACTATGATCATATTCAACCTCCTATGTGACCTTAGGGAAGTGGAATCGATGAAACATCACACAATCATCCAACATCATCAACAAAACCCTCAGGAGACAAGTCAGCTGCTTAGACAGCCTATCCCTTGGTCCCACTGTTGTTATGTATCTCTTAGGCCATAGTCACTCTCATGCTATGGGAAAGGGAGTGATAAACAACCCAAAGTCACTCTCACAGGCCTGCTTGCCAGCGACCAGAGACCAAAATTGCCAGTTTTGTGCCAGCGACCAGAGACCAAAATTGCTAGTTTTGTGCCAGCGACCCCAAGATTTAAGCCACTTTCTCAGGCCACTGCCCAGAATGGAGTGATAGCTTAGAATCAGTAAAAATATAGGGAAATAATGATGCAACAGCAATAAACTGAACAAGAGCATAACTAGACTCCTACTAGCCATGAAAAACATTTCATCAAACATATCATCAACATGAAACCTACAGGTGTAAACAACAGAATTAAGTTTAGGGATCTCATACTTATATGATGGATTTCCTAGGATAGGGGTGCTCTCAGAACTTGGAAGGTGAGTGACTGCATGGAAGGGGTGACCGAATTCTCGAGGGACTGTGTAGAAGAGAAGGGAAGGTCATGGTTATATTTCCTTTGGTCATTAGAATTGCCAGATGGAATCATATGCACATTGGGAGTGCACCCTGGAACAATGAGCCGGTAACTGTTCACTGGGAGGACAAATGGCGCAGGATTGTATTGCTAGACATTGGATGCAGATTTGACTTTGTAGTGGATTCTGGACTTACTAGGAGGGATGTGAATCCTGGTATTACTTTGAGGGTGGAGGTGTGAGCCTCTGGATTCCCTTATTGCATATGTAAGCATCGTATCCTTTTATTTGTTGGCTGAGCAAATGTGTATATGTGTGTACTATTATAAATATTGTATCGAGTTGGATTATAAAACTCCATAGACAATATGATTATTTGTTGGTTGAATAAAATGTGTATGTATATAATAAGGCTATTGTAAGGTGAGTGACTACACAGAAGTGGTGACCAGATTCTCAAGGGACTATGCAGTAGAGAAGGTAAGGTCATGGATATATTTCTTTTGGTCATTAGCATTGCCAGATGGAATCAGATGCACATTGGGAGTGCGCCCTGGAACAATGAGTTAGTAATTATTCACTGAGAGGACAAGTGGAATAGGGTAGTAGATCCCATCTCGGGACTACTAGGCCCATAGGAGAGAAAATCCACCTCTTGGCTTTACCGTATATCCTTCCATTCACCAACAAGGATTCCTAGGCCCACCGAGGCACACAATCTGGCTTTACCACAACCCACAGTTTAGTTTAGGGGTTACAAGGCTAGTGGCTTCGTGATCCTAAATCTGATTCAGGGACCACTCATACCACGTGTTTGTCAATTCAGAGATCCACCCCACTTAGCTTCAAATCTAATCCGACCATCCCATATAAACTAAATGAGAGAACCCATCTCATCAAAGCTATTAGGAAATGGAAAGGATAGGTTGAAAATACTGTCACAACTGGAAAAACCCATGCCATGGTAGAAAAGAAACACGTGCAATTCCATGCATGCCAGATCTAGCAAGGAAAATACACATACAAGTCGATACCTGCAATGAAGCCTACAATAGCTTCTTGATCATAGCCTCCTCTTGCCTTCTTTTCCTTTCTTTCTCTAATGCCAAAGTGCTCCAAGAAACTCTAAGTGTCCGAGAGTGAGAGACAGAGAGAGAAGAATGAGAGAGATCCAAAACTCAACTAACTAAGCCCTGCCCATTGATACTCAGAAGCCTTTTTATTAATGAGGCCTCTATTTTCTTCATTTCCATTATTTTCCTTCATTTTCCTCCTCACATGCAACATGTGACATTTCATCTTCCTTTTCTCCTAATTTCCTTTATTTTCATAAATAAAATGCCAATAAATGCCTCATGCCTTTCCAAAGCCTTAGCCATTGCCTTGCCAATTTCCTTAGCCATAAACAACCAAATGAACACCCACACCAGGATGTCCTGCTGTTGTGGCCAGCAACACCCCCCCTTGTTCATTTAAGTGTTGACCAAAATACTAAATGAACGGGGACCCTTAGTTTAATTTTTGAGGAAAATCAAGTTTTTCTCTCTTCAAAATAAGGTTACCATCATAAGCTTAGAAAGGTCTTTCGAATATTTTTAACCTAAGTCTACGATAAGGTAAAGGTCTTTAAAAAATTGCATTGCAAAAAAGATAGGAAATGCCTTCATTCCCCTATAATATTGGTATGCGCAAGACCCCCGTGTTAAGCTTAACATCGCATCGCAATGAAGTAATGCTCATAAGGAAAAACCTCAAAACTTACCGATCTGTGATAACACCGATCGCAAGATCGCATATCGCAGAAATAAACTGGCAATACTTGATAAACATTAAACTTCTGTGACCTGCGATGTTGCGACCTGCGATTTTGCGATCGCTGCGATGGTGCAATCTGCGATCTTGCGATTTGCGATGGCACGATTTGCAATGGAACGATCTTCGATGCTACGTAAGCAAATCATGAATCACTTAATCACGAATCCTTCGGGCACGCCATTCAAAGAAAAGCCACTTACCATAATCTGACCCAAGATCATGCACTTTTAATGATAGTAAATGGATTAGTTGTCAGTTATTAAATGAAATGAAGACGTGTGCTTTTGTAA